>NSDU01000025.1:0-112453 GCA_003676015.1 Meyerozyma sp. JA9 | reverse complement strand
AAATGAAACAAAAGACAGATAGAAAACATACAAGTGTGAAATTACAAGGGAAGAACGACAGCTTCCAATGTAAGAAAGATAAGTAAAGTGAAACTACAAAAGAACGATATCAGATAACGGATAACCTTACAAAAAGCAAGGCAAAACCATAAAAAGATAAATGGTGGAAAAAGAGCAAACGGTAAAGGTACAGCTACCGTCCAAATTTCTCTAAGGTGCTGTCACCTACACTCATTCATTATCATTACCTTCAAGCTACATCTTCTCCGTCTGAATGAACTCGAGATTCTCCTGAGATTCACCATGCTCATTATTCACTTTTCTCTTTGCGCTTCCCCTTTCTGAGCCGCAACTTGGTCTTGTCGCTGGGCACCGCCGCTTCCTCCTCCCTATCACTCCCCTCCTCCCGATCACTATCGGCTTCGCCCGAGAAAATGGGCACATCGGCAAGATTGTGGATATTGAATCCGGTGTACGCCAGCGCCGGCTCCTCGTGGTCGTAGAACTCGTCAAAGTCGGTGACGCCGTTGTACCGCTTGTAGAACCGGTCGTAGTCGCTGAACAACCCGGGGCCAAACTTGTCGCAGAACTCGGTCACCCGCTCAGCAAGATACGCCCTGTTCTTTTTCAACTCTTCGATCTGGCCCACGTCTTTGTGGGCGCTCATCAACGAGTAGAACAACGGCTTGAGCGACTTGTAGTAGTCGACGCCGATTTCGCCGATCCGCAACGACGCATAGGTGGTCAACACCGACCACCCGTAGCACACCAAGAACACCACCAACACCGGCGCCTGGGGCACCACCCCCAGCTCCACGATCAACACGGTTCCGATAACCGAGTAGAAGATGTACAACGCCGGCGCGAGCCCCAAGGCCACCAAGATCTTCCAGGTGCTCAACACGTCGCGAGCATGGATCTTGACCACCGAGCCGGCGAGCGCCTCCTTGGCCTTCTGGCGGGAGATTCTTCTGGCGGTGATGAACACCGGCGAAAACAAGAAAATGCCCGGCAAGCTGAGGCCGAAAAACAAAAACACCTTGAACAACCGGTCGCAGAACGTCACCAACGTGCGCAACCGGTCCGACGACGTCAACAGCTCCACCTGGTGGTCGTGGAGCCCCATGCGCATGAGCTTCTTGTTGTACTCGCTGACCATGGTTTTCATCTCCTTGACGTCTGGATTGTCGGCGTACTGTTCGTAGCCGCGAACCAACCGCCGGTTCATTTCCACAATCATCGGCAACGGGATCTGGTCTCTTCTCGCCGACGTGTACAACCGGCGTGCCGCCTGGAGCGCCATGAGCGTGTCGTAGTCCGTGCAAGTGACCGTGACCTCGCGGAGCCCCAACGTGATGGTCTCCAACAACGCATCCACCGCGGCCTTGGAGTTTTCCTCGTACAACTTGCTGCGCTTCTTGTCGACCCGGATGGGCTTGCCGAACTCGATCACCGCCCGCAGCCGGAACCGGTGCGGATGGAAGTAGTTCATGCCGACGGGAATCACGTTGATAACCGCATGCGGGTCCAGCGACGCCGACGCCGCTCCGAGCGCCATGATGGCCACCCCGGGCTTCAACGGCAAGAGATCGGGCCGGTCGTGCGACCCGCCCTCGGGGAAGATGCCTAGCACCTTGCCGGCGTTGAGGTGCTTGAACACGTTCTGGAAAACCACATTGTTGTCGACGTGCGGAGCCACCTTGTAGGCGGTTCCTTTGGTCAACCGGTCGGCGATTTGCTCCAGTTTTTTGCCCAATTGGAACGGCTTGCGCAACCGCAACTCGGTGTCCGAAACCACCTCTTCCACCACGGCGTTTCCCAACGACTCCGGCAACCCCAAAAGGCCCTTTTTCTGGCAGTCGCGAGTGAACCGGGTGCCGCTCCCTTTGACCACGGTAGCGTCGCCGTCAAGGTCAATTGAGATGGTGCCCGGCGCCGGCTTCAAGAGGTCCTGGGCCCGCTCCACCGGAATGGCTCCCGTGAGCCGGGCAAACATGCCGATGAACTTGCGGCGATACGACTTGGCGGCAGTCAAAAACGCAATTCGGCGGCCCGAATAGTGCCGCACCTTCAACATCACGAGAAGAGGGTCGATGAACTGGTTGGCGTGGGGCGCAATCACAAAAATAATCGGCCCGGTCCGGGGAATATGGAACGTTCCTCGGGACTTGACCTCTCGGAAAAACGTGTGCACGATCAGATCAAAAAACCACAAGCACATATCGTAGATGACGACCATGGCCACCTCGAGCACCACGGCCGCGCCGCTTCGGTGGCGCGTGCGGATTTTGTTTTCCGCGGCCGGGGTAACGGGGGAATCGGGAGTTGCTGTCATGAAGAATCTGGGGAAGATGAGATTATATGGCGCGGCCTGCACACAGGCCAGGCCCACTACGCTGGGGTACGATACGGAGGTACTATAATGTCGTTATCCTATTCTTCCTCCTTCTCCCTTCTCCCTTCTCCCTCTCCCCCCTAGTCCTCCCCCGCAGGCACCTCGTCCTTCAATATCCGCAACAACTTGAGCTTGATTTCCGTCTGGTCGTCGCCCCGAAGCACATCCTTGGTAAACCACACATCCACGTCGAGCTGCACCATATGGAGCGCTCCGCGCAAAACCCCACAGAGAACCTGCGAGTACCACAATTCCTTGGCCACATTCGGATCCTGGGCCACGGGAAGCTCCACAAACTCCGCCAATGGGTTTTCCGTCAAGATGAGCGAGAAGCATTTTCCGTCCTGGCTCCAGTTTCCCACGATCGGCTGGATATTGAGAAAGATTTTGAACCCGATCTTGGCAATCACCTCGGAAGTCTCCTTGAAAGTCTGACATCGCCTGGCACCGGTCTTGGCCAAAAACTCCTCTATGAGCCGGAGACCTATATTGTAGCCCATTTTGTCGAGCTGCTGGTTGACTTCCTGGTAGTTGTTGTTGAAGTCGCGGCAGAGCTGGGCCACCGTCGACCCGTACGTCAATGCGAATAGCTCCGAGTTCTGTGTTAGAAGAGTTCAATGGTAGTGACAAATGGGAATCAGGTTGATGTGTTCAGTTTTCTTTTCAGGTTTCTTGCTGTTTCTTTTCTGTTTCTTTTCTGATTCCACTCTGTATTCTGTTCTTCCACTAGCACTTACAATCTTTTCGACATTATTCTTCCATATGTCGTCACTGGCATACTTGGCCCGGGACATCGCTGTGTTGGTGGAGCGACTGGCGTTTTGAGGAGTGCGCACCCACACACCAGGAACCTTCAGCGGAGAGGAAACGAAAGAACGAGCAGAATGAGAAAAGACTGAATGAACAACGCAACAAACCGCAAGAACAGACAATGGCTGAAAACAAGCAACAACGCCCCAACGTGCGCCAGATCTAAAAAAGGAAAAAACGAACTGGATTGTAGAAATCGACTTTTGCCTCTCCTTCCCTGTCCAAACCCTCCAAAACCTCTCTCTAACCGCACTCCCACCATCTGCCCACCATCTGCCCACCACCTCACTCTCCATCTCCCCATTTCCCCATTTTCCTGCCTATTCCTGCCCATTCCGCCGGTTCCTGCTCACACCCACACACCCGCGCGACGGTTCCGTGACACGCTCAGGTGACTCGCGTTTCTTTTTCGCTGCGCATATCTCTTGTTTATAACTGCTCAGCTGGCACTCAATCCCTGCTCTTATTTGGTCTCACTTTGTCATCCGCAACCAAGTACTGCTCAGCAACCTGCCAGTATTTGATCCATTACTTGCTATTTCAGCCCAAGTATAGAACACACGATTTTCACTTTTCCAAATTTTTTCACCTTTCCAAGTTCCATTTCTTTCCACGGACATTATTCCAGTGCCCTAACACCCGATATTTCCCGCCTGCTATTCATTCCAGGCACTTATCTGTTTTTTTCCGGGTTTTCCCGCCACCAAGTTTCCTATAAGTTTGCTGCTAAGCTTGCCGATGGCAACCATCGGATTTGTGCCCCCACAAAATCTCTCCTCCGTGCTCTCACGTACCACAGCTCCTCCTGAGTATGTTGTGGTGAAGAGGCCAGACTTGATCGCAGGAATCCCCGACGGATTGCTTGCTTTGGTATCTCCAATAATAGCATACTGGACCTATGCGACTTTTTTCCATATCATTGACGTCTACCAGCTCGCAGAAAAATACAGAATACACCCCAGTGCCGAGGAGGAGTCGCGAAATAAGGTGACGCTCCAGGAGGTGTTGCGGGATGTGATCTTGCAGCACGTAGTCCAGACCATTGTTGGGTGGGGAGTGTACAAGTTGGACCCAGTTCCCACCACCGGATTCGAAATCTATGAAATGTGGTGGTTGAGACAAAAGTATGCTCCTGCGTTTGTGTCCGATACCGTGCTCTGGTGGGCCTACACCTATGGATTCTCACTCATTCGTATCGTGCTTGCGTTTTGCTTTATTGATACCTGGCAATACACTTTGCACCGCATCATGCATGTGAACAAATGGCTCTACCGCCGGTTCCATTCTCGCCATCACAGGCTCTACGTGCCCTATGCTTATGGTGCGCTTTATAACGACCCTGTCGAAGGCTTCTTGTTGGATACCGCCGGCACCGGTTTGGCATCAATTGTGTTCGGCTTGACCCCACGTGAAAACATCTGTTTGTATACGTTTGCAACCATGAAAACCGTCGACGACCACTGTGGTTACAGGCTTCCATTTGACTTTTTCCAGTGGGCATTTCCAAACAATTCAATTTACCATGATATCCACCACCAAATCTGGGGTATCAAATCTAATTTCTCGCAGCCTTTTTTCACGTTCTGGGACCGGTTGTTTGGCACTCGCTACGAGTTTGTCAACGAGTACAAAACCATGCAAGACCATATCACGTTGACAAAATACCGTGAATTCTTGCAAGCCAAAGAAGCCAAGAAGAGAGCAGCAAAGCAAAAGAAGGAGACCTAATGACACTGATAGTACATACATAATGCCAAAAATAATACGTAACTATTATTAGATACTTAAAGCAGCGTTTCAGCTTATTGTGCCACAGGCACTAACTTTACGAATGCCTGTATCCGACTACCCTTTACTATCTTGATTACGACGGTTAGCCGCTTATGTAATCGCACTTTTATGCACCTCGTGCATAACGAGTGATAAACGGCTGTGTGCCTTTTGAGTTGACAGAAAATCCGCAAGCAAGGCTGAGAATCTGAAGCAATCCCGACAAAGACGCTGGAAACGGACGCTGAACACATAGATCACTAACATCATTATATGTTTTATCTAGTTTAATTGCGTTTGGCTGCAAATTATAGTGAAGTACTGCATTTAGGCAACGTGGACCCCTTTCCACCAAAAGCCTTTGGTTCACCACAAAATCACACGTGAGGCTACCTACAGAGGCTAGGAAGCCCTAGCGGTCATTTCGTTGTGTTCTGACAGCTCTGCGTCGAGCAGACGGAATGACTCTACACAGTTCCTGTACCCGGGCTCGCAACACATGCGCCAGATATGCAGTGTCCGCGATTAGGTAAGTGTCCCAAGCGGCTGACGCTGCGTTCATTTCAAGTATAAAAGAGCCATGGCTTCCCTTGATTCAATTAACAACAGCAAAACATGGGGTTTGATTCAAAGCCCTCGGGCATTGCAGCTTCTATATTTTTGGCACTATACACAATCTACTTGGCATTCACGCTTGCTATAGTCTTCAAAAAAGGTATCAAATCTGTCTACACGATGCTCCTCCTTTTTGGCGTTTTCAGAGTTGTGGGCCAGATGAGTGCGGTGGTTTTCGCCAAGCTCGGGTACGAGCATTGGCAATGGCTCATTGTGTACTTGGTTTTCAGCGCAGAAGGCTACTTTATTTTGGTTCTTGCAACGTTCAGATTCCTCACAATTGCCCAGAAGAGACGGCATGGAACTTCATGGATTCGACCTACCCCTGAAGAAAGGGCCAAGCGTAAGGCACGCGCCACCTCGCTTTGGCAGCGATACTGCTCGTGCAGTCTTTCCGCCAGTTTCCATATGGTTTTGATCCCGGCAAACGCATTGGTTGTTGCTGGTGGATCCATGTTGGCGGGCATCGACGCCAGCCAATTGGCCAAAGAACAGTCCAAAGTCGCTGCTTCTAAAGGTCTTCGTACCTCCGGACAGGCGATCTTCTTGGCGGAAACGTTCGTCACGGTGATACTTCTTGTCTACTGCATGGTTAAGGAAGACGTGCGAGACCACACCACGTATTTGCTTTGTTTGGCTTCCCCATTTCTTCTTGTCCGAGGCATCGCCGGAGTCTTGGCCATCTACATCAGGCAAATGAACTACTACGACATGAGGAATTACACGGCTGAAGGCCTTTCGCTGAGCTTTGTGGTGTACGAGTACACATTGACTGCGACCATGGAGTTCATTGTTGCCGTCTTCTTGATCGCAAACTACTACGTTGAAAGCTATCGGGTAAAGAGAGGCGCTGTCTACGACCGGGAGGAGTTACAGGACCTCAAGACCTCCGCCAACTTGGACTCCACCTCGTCGAAGTCGGGGTAGACGGGAGCTGCCTGCATGTAAGCATGCCGGTACCGGGGCGGAACCGGCGTCCGTGTAGTTGCCCCAGGTTTGATTCTGTGGGGTATATAGGGTAGCTACACCCCCCAAATGCACCGCAATTATGGCGACATACTCAGAAACCGATTTCAACACCAAACACTACGACGAAGCCAGGCCCAACTACCCGGACCTGTTCTACTCTACCTTGATGCAGTACCATTCGGAAGGAGGAACAGGGACCCAAT
Source organism: Meyerozyma sp. JA9 (assembly GCA_003676015.1). Lineage (NCBI taxonomy): Eukaryota > Fungi > Ascomycota > Pichiomycetes > Serinales > Debaryomycetaceae > Meyerozyma > Meyerozyma sp. JA9. The sequence continues at coordinate 105,691 of NSDU01000025.1, read as the reverse complement.
TGGCCATAGATATTGGCTGTGGGTCAGGGTTTGTCGCGTTCAAGTTGACGCAGTTTTTCGACAAGGTTATTGGAACAGATATTTCGCAGACTATGATCGACTCGTGCCGCAACAACCCACTGGCTGCAAATAAGGCGATTGAGTTTATTCGTGCTAGTGCAGAAAAGTTTCCTTCAGAGGTGGAAGAGGACTCAGTGGACTTGGTTACGGGTGCCGAATGCTGCCATTGGGTTAACCATGAAGAATTTTTCGCCGAAACCGCTCGGATTCTCAAACCGAATGGAACATTGGCTTATTGGTTTTACGGTGACCCGGTGTTCATGGACAGCGACGAGGCCAATGTGATCTACACCAACTACTGCTACAACTCTTCACAAGAAATGCATCCTGGCGAGCCGTTCGAGCGGTATATGGGGCCCTACTATGAGCAGCCGGGACACGATTATTTGCGGACTTTGTTGAAAAACGTCCAAGTTCCCGGCGACAAGTTCCACAGCGTTGTTCGCAACGAGTACCGCCCCGACAGAGACGGGGAAAACACCGGGTTGACGTCGTTGAAAATAGAAAAAATTTGGACCGTTGACATGTTTCGCAACTACGTCAAGTCATGGAGTGCATACCATGCATGGATGAAAGACCATGGCACGAAATACGACGTTGCCGACGCGTTCATTGACGAGCTCAGGGCCAAGTGCGGGTGGGAAAACAACACCGAATTGCGTCTTGTGTTTCCAACCGTCTATACGTTTGCTCGCAAGCGGTGACAAATCAGGGATGCACCGTGCGGCGGGGTGCGGCGCGCCGATGCAGGGTGCGGCCGCCGGAGACGTTGATGATGTAAGCAGAGTTACTAAGATTGACTAAATGTTACCAGAATTTGTCAAATTGTAGACAAGTCCTTTATAAGCGAGTGACCCTGCTGGAGGTATATATATGACCCCGGTAGCGCTAGCAGCATTTATATTTATTATTTTAATGGTAGCACAAGCACAAGAGAACATGAAGTTGAGAACGATCAAGACCATCGTCAAGGCCCTCGAGAGACCTGAAGGTGCTGGGGCTACGGTCCGCAGATCCATTGGTGTTGGTCAGATGAGAAAGTTCAATCCTTTTTTGATGTTTGATCATTTTTCGAGCGCAGGAACCAACGGGTTTCCTCACCATCCTCATCTTGGCCAAGAGACCATCACCTTGATTTCCAAAGGTGCCATGGCCCACGAGGACTTTACAGGGTCCAAGGGCATTTTGTATGCTGGTGATCTCCAGTTTATGACGGCTGGACGAGGCATTGTTCACTCGGAGATGCCGGTGCAGCAGGAAGACGGAAGTCCCACTGTGGGGCTCCAGCTTTGGGTTGATTTGCCCGAGCAATTGAAGGAGACCGAGCCTCGATACCGAGACTTGCGAGAGTGGGAGGTGCCCCAGGTGGTGGAACAGGACGGCAAGCTCAAGGTGAAGGTTATTTCGGGAAAAAGTTATGGGGTGGAGTCGGTCAAGGACTTGGCCTATACCCCGGTCCAATACTACCATGTGACCATGAAACCGGGCGCTACGTTTGAGCAGGACTTGCCCGAGGACTACAACTTCTTTTTGTACGTTATGGAAGGCGACGGGTTCGTTTTGAACGGAAACACCCCGGTGGGCCAGTTTGACAATGCCTTCTTGAACAGAGACGGCAACCACATTAGTGGAGAAAACAAGGGCGAAAATGACGTCGAGTTCATCTTGATAGGAGGCGAGATCTTGGACCAGCACACGGTGCACTACGGGCCGTTTGTGGCATCGAATACCCCAAGAATAGAGAAGGCATTTGCTGACTTCCAGTATGGAAGAAATGGCTTTGAAAACGTCAAGACATGGAACTCGTTGATTTCCGGAGGTGTGACCAAGGAGATGATCGAGGGCGAGTTGGGCGGCAACTTGGAGAAGAGAGAAAAGGCCCGCCAAGCATATCTCCAGAAGGGTGTGAAGGATGAGCTTTGAGAGAGTTGGGTTTAGGAGTTTATAGGATTGGTGTTTTAATTGATTTGTTTCGGTTCGAAGTCTTTCATTTGTTTTAGGTCCTTTTCTTCAGTTTTCTTTCTTTCCATTTTCATTCTTTTTCATTTCTTATATTTCGTCTTCTTTCATTTCTCATTTCTCATTTTTCATTTCTCATTTCTCATTTCTCATTCTCATTTTTCATTCTCATTCTCATTTATTCTCGCGTTCTCACTCTCACTTCAATCAACCCAACCGCGTGCTTTTAAATCTCCTCTTCCTTCCACCAACAAAGCATGACCATGGACGCCGATCCCCAAAGCGTCGAGTACCTCTCTAGTGTGCTATTTGAAGCCAACAAGCCCATAACATACGTGGGTTTTTCCAGAACTCGTCATCTCCATGTCAACCGCGCCAAGGTGATTCTCTACGAATTTTACAAAGCAAACTCGGACCGTTTGCAGGGCACTTTTATAGTCACCGGCATTGCCAAGGACGGCAGCACCTTGATTCGGCACGCAAAAACCGAAAACTCGTTGGCGGAGACCACTAAACTGTTTGAAACCGTGCACACGATCCACATTTATCTGGTCAGTGCCAAGGATTTGCGTCTCACGACCACAGACATAGCATTGGAAGACACCAAGCACAGAATTGACCATCAGAACATTGCCGATTATGAAAAATTGGGGCTAATTCGAGGCCCGAAATTGGTGGCTACCAGTGCGAAAAATGAGCCCAGGCCGCAGCAAGTTTCCAGCTCAATTGAGCAGCCGGCGGCTTCCAAGCCTACAAAACTGGCTCCCAAACCTGAAAAGTCCGCTGGGCTCACCTCTGGCTATGTTTCTCGCAAAGCTGCGGCAGCCCAGAACGCCAATTCCAAATCGTCCAAGTCATCTGCATCTTCCAAGCCCACCAAACCAGCTTCAACCTACCAGTACCAGTCGCGCAAGGCCGCCAAGAGAGAGCCGGCCGAACGGGTGGTCGCCAGTGTACCGGACGACGACCCAGAGGAAGTTGAAGAATTGGAAACGGCTCCTCGCAAAAAGCCCCAGACCGATCTCAACCAATTGTTCATGGACGACTTCAGCGATGACGAGCCCGAGAAAGAGGAGGAAGATACTATAATGGAAGAAGACACCGAGCCCACCAAGGCGGCCAGCCCGGAACCGGAACCCCCAAAACCACCGGCCGATGTTGGTGCCAAGGAGCCCAGTCCTGCAGACGAGGCCGCGGCTGCAACCACCAACTTTGACGAGGTCGACGAGGACGGCTATATTGTTGCACGAAAACCCGCCGAGCCCAAAAAGGCTCTGGCACGGGCGCCTCCGTCCCTGGCTCGGGCCTCTCAGGCGCAGACAGCCCTGGCTACTAGACGAACGGCGCCGCAAAAACCCGCCGGAAAAAAGCAAAAAACCCAGCTGTCTCTCATGAACTTTTTTGGCGGAAAGTAAACCCGTCCGTCAATGCTGCTCCATTCCCCTCATGGGTCGGATTTATCTTCATTGAAGTGTAAACATCGGCCAAGTAAAGTTGCAAAGTCAATCGGTCGAATTTTGTAACCTTTCCCAATGAGGAAATTAATTTGCAATGTCGCACCCAATTAACCTTCCCGAACGGGAAACGTCCCACAAGTCGAGGGCATAAACATCCAAAATGTGACCAGAACAGGCAATTCCAACGACAGTGGGATCCTACTATGTGGTTTTACACCATTTTATAAAAAAGGTGCAGACCCGTCATGCACGTACCTCAGCGGGTTTTTGCCGACAACTGTCCCTCGTTAATTCTAATTTAAGCCCTTTTTGATCCCATGAAATTGCTGTCTGCTTCTTTGGCCCTCGCCTTGGCGTCCACCACCGTGGTCAATGGTGCTCCTACCGTTGCCTCGAGTGAAGTTATCAAAAGAGAGCAGGTGGATGAGCTTCATAGTGCCATTGCCGAGCTTCACACTTCTCGCGCAAAGAGAGACCAGATTGAAGGTGACATTGCCAAGCGCGAGTACCAGATAGTAACCAGCATTTTGAGTGCTCTCAATGACACTGGAATCGTACCCAAGGTGCTCTCCTACGCTGTATCCAACCAGAACTTGCAGCCCATTCTCATCAATGCCGTGGTTGGAGTTTTGAAATCTGGTATTATCAATTTGCAGTCGTTGTTTGATGTGTTGGACAGGTCAAATCTCCTCTACGATGTTATCGAGGGGCTCATTTCCGACTGCTCGTTCTACGAATCGCTTTTCAAAGTGGCCGAATCCGTCATTGGCGATTTGCTCGGCAAGGTGACTAGCGGGGCCAAGCGTGAAATAGACCTCGATGAGATGAGAGACCTCATGGCTAGGGACACTTCGGAGTTTGACTTTCAACCCGTGGACAAGAGAGATCTCTCTGATGTTGTGGTCAATGTTCTCGAGTCGTTGTCAGACTCCGGCTTGGCTACCTCGGTCGTCAAGGCCGTTCTCAACGACCCCAATTTTCTCAGCTTTGGTGTTGCGTTGGTGAAAGCGGTGGTTCAGAGCGGGGCTTTGCCGTTGAGCGAGATTATTGACGCCATCAAGCAATCCAATCTTGTGGGAGACTTGTTGAAACAACTCTTGACTCTCGACAACGGGAAGACCATCGTGACAAATTTGTTCGCTGCATTTTCTGGAAAGTGTCCCGCTTCCGGCTCCGCTCCATCTACATCTTCCAACTCCACCTCGCTGGATTTGGGATTGGGCGGCCTTGCCGGGGGTCTTTTGGGAGGGCTCCTTGGTGGCAGTGACACCAGCACGACCACAACTGCCGCGGCAGTACTGACAGCAGCTCCGTTGGGAACTGCGGTTGCAACCGCTTCGTCAGCTCCAGTAGACCCATGTCTCAAACGTGTCAAGAGAAGGGTCAGAAGAAGGTCCTACAACTACTAATGATCTATACCAAATGTTTATTTTCTTCTTGACGGCTATTATTATTGAATAAAAGTATTTTTCGCAGTAATTGTTTAAGTGGTTGCAGCCGTTTGCCTAATTAGGCAATGTCATAACAGCCAACTTTGTAATTAAAATACCCGATTGCGAATTAATTTCTTTACCACTTTCACACGGGAGATGTACCTTTAATCATGTCCAGCAGCCCTACCAAGCCAGAACTACTGGCAGAGTTCGTGTCGCCGTCTAAACGAATCAAGCAGATTTTTCGCAACCGCGACTCCAATCCATCCATCGAAAGCATATCTGAAGCCCCAGAAAACCCGTTCGAGCCTGAGCACGCCACGGCTTCCGAGTTGTTCCCCAGCAAGTCTCCGGCAAGGTCGATAACCAGCAGCTTCAGCAACTTTATGAAAAATCGAAACTCTCGTCCTTCGGTGTCGCTGGAGCTTCGAAGTTCCAATGAAGCATTGCCGCAAATCGTGCACAAAAAAGAACCGGTTCGAGTGGAGGACTTTGCCGACTCTTCTGAGGGAAGCCAGGAGTACGATTCCGATTCGGTGAACTCCATTCTTGAAGAATACGAAGTAAAGCCAGAGCCTACTGAGAAAAAGGAATTTGTTTTCCAGGAGAATTTCGATGAGTCTGCCGAGCTGCCTTCGAGCACTCGACCTATAACCATGTCATCCATGTCATCTTCATCAGAGTACCATGACTGTACTCAGGGACTACCCACGAGTCGTCCCTCCCGACAGAACTCCAGAAGACATACCGTGCTCAGCAGCTCTTCAAACATCGACGAAGATAAAAGCATTCTGATGATATCCACCGTATCCACCGTTGCCGAAAGAAGCGACGACATACGGTACCCCGACCCCGAAATCGCTGTCAATGATACCCCCATCAAGAACGAAGAAGCCCACGACCGCATCGACGACCATCCTGTGGAGCTCCACCAACCCCAGCTGCTCCAGCCAAGTGGAGACAGAGCAAGAAACAGCGCCTACACCCACCGGTCGTCTATTTCTTCCGGAGAGCTTTTGAGCCGGCTCGAAGCATCTTATGACGTTTCTGGAAGAAGACAAATAAGGCCGGTCAGCGGCCTCAACAACTTTACCGCTCGTTTAGATTCAAGAACTGAGCTCCCTGTAATGTTGTACCGAGTGGAAAACGAGAGCTTTGACGAGAAGCGGTGGTCTTTGGTGGAGTCCCAGAGAGATTCTGCCCGAGAACGCAAGAGCGACAATAATGGGTCTCACGACTCCAGCGGCTCGAACGAGTCCACCAGATTATACCCCGGACAAAAGATGTCCATTCAGACCGACCACAGCGGGTCGAGCTCCAGCGGTGTGGACCCCAAGAGCCCTCCGTATCACTTACAGGGGCTGTTCCAGCCGCAAATGGGCGACATTCATGGCCAGGGCCATGGTTCTGGTACCAATTCTGGTGATTCTGGTGATTCTGGCGCCAATTCTGGCTCCAATTCTGGCCGTGGGTCCGGTTCTGGATCTTCTGGGCCCGCAAGCAGCCGCCACAAGTCTTCGATCCAAAGCTACTTTGACCGGCTTCAACAGTCCAAATTGAGCCAGACTCCGCAGTCAAAACCGACCCCATATATGGACGACAAACCAGACCATTCAGCATATCCCGAGCCTCCTCCACCGACCGAAAAGCTCCGTGACTCCGAGGAGAGAAAGACTTCCCACGAACGCATGTTCTACGAAAAAGACACATTTAATCATCCTCCCACCACCAGAAGGTACCATTCCTGGTACTACTTTCTCCTAATCATGGTTGTGGGTCTCGTGGCTCCTCCTGTGTACTACTTGGTTACGTTGGGAGTAATGGACCGAAGACAAAGTCGGCACGGGCCCCAGCCGAGGTTTCTGCGCGGACAGAAATTTTTCAGTTTGGTAGTTGGTATCGTGTGGATATTGGTTGTGATGGCGATGATTGGGGTTGGGTTTGGGGTTGGGACCCGTGGATAATATACAATGAGTAATTGAACTTTGTAGATCGAAATACTAGTGGTTACTAGTAGGTTACTAGGTTTAACTAGTGGATTTAACTAGTAGATTACTAGTAGGTTACTAGTAGATTACAGATTACTAGTAGACTACTAGCAGATTACAGATTACCAGCAGACTACAGATGACTAGCAGACTACTAGCAGCTTGTACTCTCGGTTCTTACTAGTATATCCCACACTTTCACTACTCTCTTGTCATACTGTCTCTTTCGCAGCCGCTATCCACCCGCACACCAGCCCCCGGGTAACCTCGCAACCTGGGGTAATAGGCGCACGATACAACGCTAGCACATAGGGGCTTTATCGAACAAACCGCCGTCTCTCCCAGTTTTTTCCAAGTGTTTTGCATACAGCCCCGTAGTTCCACATCCATATTCTCACCATACAGCATCATGGGTAACGTTCCGGCCAAAGAGGGCCGCAGTCGATCCAGCACCTTTTCGGGAACCGGCACCGAAGTCATCACCAGAAGTGCCCGGAGAAACACCACGTCTTCCGCAGACGTCAAGAAGCTGCTGCGCAAGCTGGAGGAGAAAGATCGGCTCCGGGAAAAACACTGGCGTGACTTGGTGGTGCGTCTTCATGAAAACGTCGATGGGGGCTATCTTGCGCCATATGGTACCTACAAATCCAATCTCGATTTTGACACCGAGGTGGTGCGCCGGTTGGTGGTGAACCGCCAGCTCGCGCCGTTCTACACTCCGCTCAACGACTTTGATCCGTCGTGGACCACAGAAGAACTTCTTGTCATTCTCTCGCAGCTCCCGCTCCACTCCATAGAAGCTGCATACAGCGACGCCGAACTGGAGGAAGACGACGTCGATAACCACAAGATCCACAAGTCCAACAACTACTACCGGCGGCAGGAGCAGAAACGCAAGCTCAAGCACCTGATGGAGACGGCCAAACAGGCACAAAAAGAGGAAGAGGCGGCACTTCTCCACCAGAAAATGTTGTTGAAGCTGGGCGGCCAGGTGTCGGCGTCGCTTCCCTCGAACGACCTTCTTCTCCGGCTCTACTCCGACGCCCTGGAGTGCCCCATCTGCTTCCTCTACTACCCTTCGAATCTCAACATCTCGCGCTGCTGTCTCCAGCCCATCTGCACCGAATGCTTTGTCCAGATCAAACGGTTGGACCCGCATCCTCCGCACGACGACGCCCTGAACCAGCCCAACGGCGACTCGCTTCCACACACCCTCATCTCGGAACCGGCCCATTGCCCCTACTGTGCCATGGCAGACTTCGGGGTAATCTACGATCCGCTCCCCGACGTGCGGACCGGCATCAACGGCCGGTGCTCCCCGGGCGAGTACCGCATGGATCCGGACGCCAGATCTGACGCCAAATCCACGAAATCGGCGAAATCTGTCCAGTCTAAGCGGCCGCGGCGCAAATCCATGGCTGCGACCGACCCGGGCATCGTCACCGTCGACACCATTCGCCCCGACTGGGAACAAAAACTCATCTCGGCCAAAAACAAACTAGCACGCAAGGCCGCGGCCGCCAGCGCCATCCACGCATCTAACTTGATCATAAACGGCGACGACTCACAGACCAGCTCGCAGCAGTCTCGGATGCGGCTGCGCGCGGGCGGCCAGACATACAACACCATAGAAGAGAGAATGATCGAAGAAGCATTACGGTTGTCGCTACTAGACGAAGAGGAGCGCCGCAGAAAGGAGCGCGAAGCCCTGCGGGAAAACCTGCGAGAAAACCTGCGAGAAAATCTGCGCAAAGACTAGGATATATAGAATGAATAACGGTTTATGTTGAAGATCGCACCGTACATGGACCTGCGTTTACGGCTCCGAAGATACTGCCGTAGCCTGATGTTTGGGTGCACTCGCCAACGGCCCCACCAGCGGGTCACCAGCGGGTCCATGCAAAGCCCCGCCAGTCCATGTCATATTCGTGGGATTGGGGACATTCCATATCATTCTCGTGGGCTGCGGGAGTGCATTGCCCCGCCGTGCCCACCTCTGGGCTCGCGAGAAAGTACTGGTCTTGTGGCCGAGTTAGGTACCACCCCTAAAACGGATAAGTAGACGACGAACCTGCGTCTTAACGATGCAAATGTTACCGCGTGTCATGCACAATTACCCGCTTTGGGCACGGTTAGCTATGGACCGCCACCCGCAGTGCGGCGCCAATTACATCCTGGTGCAGGAATTCTAGGTGTTCATGCATGGTGAGGCATTGACTCGTCTCACCCTTCTTGGTGCCCGTGCATGAGGATGCGTCTCCGTGCATCAATTCTTTTCAATCGCTCAAAAACAATTGTTCATTGTATCTTGAAAAACTCATTTATTGTCCTTTTGGTGTAAACCTGTCGCCGCAATTAACCAACATATCCTCCCCCGTTGGCATCCAGCCTATGCGTCAAGATTAGTCTTCATATGCAAGCTCCTAAAGAGCATCCCGCTTCTTGGTATCCGTCGCCCGAGCCAGTTTCGCTCTTGCCGTCAAAAGTGGTCCTCGGTGGCCATTCCGGGCGCCTAAAAGAGGTGGTCAAGCTTCCCAATGAAATGACCATCAACCCCAACGCAGACGAGCTTCTTCTCAAGGTGAAACTTATCGGTGTCAATTACAAAAAAGACATTGATCCACTTCGACATTATGTTTTCAAGAATAAACACGCCTCGGTGGTGCCGTTCAACAAGATTATCGGCAAGATTCTGGCCCTTCTGAAGCATATGGGTTGTGCCAGTTTCAGATTTTCGTCAAAATACTTGGTTTTTCCATATTCCAACTGCAACATTCACGGCATCGAGCCCTGTGACCATTGCCGCCGATTGGCAAACGTCGAGCTAACAAGAGACACAATGGACATGTTTTACCTCTATCCGTGCTTGCGCAACCTCGAATATGGCATAACCATCGATGGGGGATTGCAGGATTACATCAAGATTCGCAGGCCCTCGCAGTCGCTTTTGGAGATTCCTCCAAATGTCAGTTTGCATGATTGCTGCTTCATGATGGAAATCATGCTTCCTTTCTACATCTTTATGACCACGTTGTTCCTAAAGTATGGCTACGACCAGTCGGGCAACAAAATAATAATCCTCCTCAACGACTCCAAAACCGAGACAAACGACGTTCTCATAGTATTGCAACAACTCAACATTGACCGCAAATCTGTTGTGATCATGGACCCCTCCACCATCAACCTGCTCTCAGCCAAAGAAAAAACCTCCTTGCATAAAAAATTCGAGTTTGTTCTTTGCTTCAATTTTTCATCCACTTCGCTCGACTTCATCGACTACTGCATTGCATCCGTGGGTCTTCCTTCGTCAAAGTCAAGATTCCATGTTGTCTGGTTCGACCAGTATGCGCCCCTGGTGGCCCCGAAAATCCGCAAAATTGGCGAAATGCTGTCCGACAAGACATTCCATCATATACGAGTGGGACACAAGGACTTTGTTCTAGCCCAGGATCTACTTTCCATGCTTTCCAGTTTCAATATCCTGAGACAATCGACCACCACCACCAACCTGGAAGACTCAGACAATCGCCCCTCCGTTTCCAGCCTCGAAACGTCACTAACTACCTTTTCAAATCAATCGCTACATCTGGGCTCCAGCAGCACCACTTCATTTTCGCTCCAAAAGTATAACGAGGTGGTTAAAAATGGCAAAGTCCTCAGGTTTCGAGACGACGACTCCATAATAAATAGCGAAAGAGAAAGTCGAAGCTCTCATGTTTCCTGGCTATGGTATGACAAGGACATTGATTTCTGCCGGGATTGCGAATTCGACGACTTTGGGACTTCTACTCATAATATCAAGGATGTGAATTCTCTAATGATGGACCCAGACTCTCAGCCAAAGCGTATTTGCTACTTTAACAAACCATCCAAAACTGCCAACTTGAATGCATTTGTGTTCTCATCATGAATAATGACTGTATACTATGTACCATATAGGCAATAATGATTATATGCTTATGCTATGACTATCTCCTAGCTCTTTGAAAGTGTCAAAGAGAATAGCTCGGAGTTTGTACAAGTTGAGAATTCGGAGCTTCTCGTTTTTCAAGTGGGCATTATCGCTCGCCTGGCCACAGGGCACTTGTACAGCAGGTGCAGAAAACGACTTTTCGAGAAACCGAATTGAAGGAATTGAGCCACCTTCTCTGATGAATAATGGGTCAGGGACGGTTGGGCCCCAGTTCTCTTTGATCTTGTTGTAAAGGAGCTTATAGGCCACATTTGTGGGGTCGCCCAACCACGGTTCTGCTTCGTGGAATATATCAATCTTCAACTTGTTTTCTGTTTCGAGATTCTTGAAAGCAGTTTCGAGCGAGGAGACCAATTGTTTCTTTATGGTCTCGAGGTTCTGGTTGGGAACAATACGTAATGATATCGATGCTTTGGCCGTCTGAGGAATAACAGTATTATTATTAGGACCGGAAACCTCAATCTTGTGAATCGTCAACGAAGGTTCGCGCCATTTGGCAATTAAAGAAGGCACGTCCAGGTTGGGGATGTCTTTTTCGGCTGCAATTCTCTCTATTCTCTCATAAGTTCTAATTTCCAGTTCCATGAGTGGTAAGCAATCGTCATAAAAGTTGTCGATGTTGATCTTGTTTTGCGGTCCGCGAAGTTGGCCCAAAAGTTGAACAAGATCCATAGTTGGCTCTCTCAGAACTCCTCCGTCTACACCAGAATGACGGTCAGGCTTACTGGACGACACTGATAACGAGGCATTGATAAGCCCACGCAAACCATAGTTCAAACAAGGAATTTCGTCGTCCATCCAGTACGAGTTGGAAAGCATAATCCAATCGACATCGCCAATAATCGACTTGTTTTCCGTAATGGCTTCCTGGAACCCCACGGAGCCTGTCTCTTCCTCGCCTTCAAGGACAAATACTATATCGCAAGTCAACTGCTTCGTCTGAATCAACTCGGCCACTGCGTAAATAGCAGCTAAAGCAGGTCCTTTATTATCTGACACTCCTCGAGCGAACAAATTACCGTCTTTTGCAGTCAAAGTGAACGGGTCGGTGGACCAGTCGTCGCTGGAAGAGGCATCAACCACATCGTAATGAGCATACCAAAGTACTCGAGGAACCTTATCAGTGGAAACCAGGGGAGCGTTAGCACGAAAACAAGCATACACTATTGGATTTCCGTCGGCTACTGGTATCAATTTATTCTCCAGTGCTCCCAAATTCACCAAGAGTTTGCTCAAAAACTGGGCGCAAGCTCGTGAATCTTCCAAATATAAGGTCGGGTTTTGCAGGATTGTTTTAAAGGAGGTGAACCCTTCGAGCGACGTCAAGAGGTCACTGTTGGTATAGCCGTGGGTATACTTTGTGGGCCTCGACTTATTTTCTGGGTTTGAACCAGCATTGGTAATGTCCCACAAACACAATCCTTTGTGTCCGGCAGACACCAAGAAAGAGGAGCCTGACGGACTGGAGAATTTGCCCATGGCTAGTACAGAGGCACTGGAGGTGTTGAAGGCGCTGTTGTACAATTCATCTTCAAGTGACATCACAATAGAGTCTTTGGAAGCGTCTTTTGCAGAGTTTGCTGGAGCAGGGTTCGAGCGGAGTGTAAATTTGACCAAGCCAGATTTGGTAGAAGCCTTGAAAATGCAATTGTTGTGGAGCTGAAGACTAAGAATCTCATCACACTGACCAGGATACTGTTCTTGGAAATCACCAGTGGGCTCATTGTTCTGGCAAAAGTGAAAAGACCGCACCAATTGATTCGTCACCAAGTCCCACACATTAACACAAGAATTAGAAAGACCAACGTAGACGTAGGACTCGTGGATAGTCATGGCAAGAATAGACGCTGTGTTTTCGAGAGTTTGCAACTCGGTGAGAGTAATACGCGGAGAACAAGTTACACCCCAAACCTTGATGGAGCCGTCTCCCCCACCACTTATGAGGACGCTTTGGTATGTGGAGGCATAATTATTGACAAAGTGAGGGGCGGTGGGCAGGTGACAATCGAATACTTCCATCACGTATATGAAGCCATTGTGAGCAAACCGCACTATATCGTCCAGTTTCGTTTCCACAAGACGAACCAGGTCCAAGCACGAATGGGATTTCTTGGTTTGAGGAGGGATGTTTGACGAGCCTCCTGGGCCCTTCGAGTCGAAAAACCGATCGTAGCGAACATGAGGGAGTCTTTCGTACTTGATTTCCGAGCCAGAACTGGCTGAATTGGGCGACAAATCACACCAAAGTATGCTGGCGTTTTGTGCTCCGAGAAACAACGTTCCCAACGAGCTGGAGTACGCAAGCGAAAACACATCGCCAATATCGACCGACGAGTAGATGACATGAGTGCATGGGAATTCCGACTTGGTTACGTCGTAAACTCTTACCAACGAGTCGGAACCAGCGGCAAACAACAATTGTTCATTTTCGGCCATCGCCATGCATAGAACCGAAGCTGCATCGTCTTGGCGTTCGGTACTGATAACAGTCTTGAGACCATAAGTTTGTAGATCAAAAACAAGAATTTTGGCATCCTGAGTTCCACAAAACAAAAGCTCCTGTTTCGCATACGGAAGTACACAGAGAATAGAATGTGTATGTGACCATTTGTGTATTAATCGCGGCTCCACAGTTTCAGAAGTTTCGGCTTGATAGTTCCCTACTGTGGCTGGAGTTGAGCTTCTGGACCCATTGACCAGGACAGGATTTGACCTCACGTTTATCGGAAGCTGGACACGCCCCAATACTGGCGGGTTTTCTCCCGCATGTAAATTGGCTCCCAGAAACGAAACCATAAAAGAGATTATGTAGCCGCAGCATCGGTATGGTGTCTGGTGTGGTGGGTGACGCACACACGTACACCCTACACACGTACACCGCACACACGTACACCGCACACACACGTACACCACGCACACGCACCGCGCAGCGGGACGCCAGCCAGTACACCGCATATTTTATGTCCTGTATACAGTCGTGTTGCATCTTTACACCACGGTTTGTGATTCTGCATATTGCTTGTAAACATCCGAACATCTTTTTATGTCCTGCATGTAGTTTTTTGCATCCCCACACCAAGGAAATTTTTAAATTAGCCCTGCATACACGGCCCCACGTGGGGCCGATGCCAAGTGAAAATGTGCCCACGTTCATGGCTTGGCTACGACTTTGGTTTCTTGTCACACGAGCTTATACTAAATTCTGCATTTGACACACAGGCTGCATTTTGGCAGATAACGGTCAGCAATGAAGTTCTCACATTCGCTAAAGTTTAATGCCATTCCCGAATGGCAGGACTATTACTTGAATTATCCTACATTGAAAAAAACTGTCTACAAGCTCCAACAAGATCAGCTTTCACACCGCGAACCAAATGATGGAAGTACCGTGGTCGATGGAACCACGAAAACCACCATTTCCGACTTGAAGCACCAGCTCCAAAATGCTGACGCCCAGGGGCATCTGCAGGAAGGATCTTCATCTCGCGGCGGCGGCCGTGGGCGCTATGCAGGCTCTGCACGTGCACGCCGATTGTTGCACCGGTTAGGAGGACGCAAGGAAAAGTTGCAAAAAGTTAACGAAAACAATTCTAGCGAAAGTGATTTGGAGCGCCAGATCGAGTCGTTTTCCACTGAGAAGCGCGACAGTGATTCGGCGGTTGTTGTTGAGTTTGAAGGAGATTCGACATTTGATTTGGCAGAGGCTGCAAATTCCAAGGTGGCCGATCCTAAGAGGCCCGAGTTCGATCCGCTTGTGGTGTTTGCAGCCCAATTGAGTCGGGAAGTGAACAAGATCTCGGATTTCTACAATGCCAAGGAAATTGAGGTGTTCACGGATTATGACAACTTGATGAAGGATTTGGAACACCACAAGGTCAACTTTAACGATGTTTTCAGGTTCACAGAAGCGTACCACAGCGACAAGGCCAATAGTGATTCGCACCACCAGTACCATATTACTTCGACTTTGGAACGCACTGTCAGCAACGGGTCTGTTTTTGACCATATTAACCATATTGACAATGACATTGATGCCCATCGGGGGCTTTCTGATAACGAGAAACATGATTATGAAGACGACGAAGACGATGATGATGACGACGACGACGAGGACGATGCCCCCAGCCACAACTCTGCATTGCTCAATCATGCTGATTTCAATGTCAGAATGCAGTGGAAAATCGCCTTGCGCAAAAAATCGGTTGCGGTGTTCATCTCGTTGTCCGAGTTGAAATCGTTCATTGAATTGAACAAGATTGGGTTTGCCAAAATCACAAAAAAGTTCGATAAGACTTGCAGCTACTCCATCAAGGAGGACTTTGTCAACAACTACCTTCCCTCGCATTCTCATGTATTTGCACCCAACACGATTGCAACCATCGATGCCAGATTGGACCAGATAATCAAGGTGTATGCCTTCTTGACGGGAACCGCCACCGTGGAAGATGCCCGTACCGATCTCAAGTCTCATTTGCGGGAACACATTGTATGGGAGCGTAACACTGTGTGGAAGGATATGCTCTCGTTGGAGAAGCGGTCGTACAATTTGCACGTCGATGGCTCAAACGGAGCTGCAAAAATGGGCGACGAGGCAGCTGAAAGTTCTCTCTTGAACCTTAGATTGACCACCGTCAACCTTCCTTTCGGCTGGTCAGCCAGAGGCAGGCGGGCGCTTAGCATCCCAGCGTTCCTTTTAACATGGCAAATGGTCAAATTGGCGGTGATCATCGCCGTTTTCGTCATTCTTTTAACCGTCAAGACTTTCAATGATCCAGTTCAACATCGTTGTTTGGCGGTGTTGGCCGCTTCCGCTATGATGTGGGCATCCGAGGCTCTTCCTCTTTACGTTACTGCCATGTTGGTGCCCTTGTTGGTGGTTACTTGTAAAGTGTTGAAGAACGACGACGGCTCTACCATGAGCGGGCCCGATGCTTCTGCGTACATTTTAAGTACCATGTGGTCGTCTGTGATCATGATCCTTATGGGAGGGTTCACGTTGGCGGCAGCGTTGTCCAAGTACGATATTGCCAAGGTGATTTCCTCATACATCTTGGCGTTTGCAGGTACCAAGCCCAGAAATGTGTTGATTTCCATCATGTCTGTGTCGTTATTTTTGGCCATGTGGATCTCCAATGTGGCTGCCCCGGTGTTGTGCTACTCGTTGATTCAGCCCGTGTTGCGGACGTTACCTACAGACTCTGCATTTGCCCAGGCGTTGGTTTTGGGTATTGCTCTTGCTTCAAATATGGCCGGTATGGCGTCGCCAATTGCCTCGCCTCAGAACGTCATTGCCATAGAGCTGATGAACCCCAGTCCCGGGTGGGGAAAGTGGTTCGCTGTGGCCCTCCCAGTGAGTATCATCGGTATGGTGGGAATCTGGCTTTTGTTAATTTTCACTTTCAAAATTAGCGATGCTCGAATCAAGGCCTACAAGCCCATCAAGGACCCGTTCACTATGAAGCAATACTTTATCAGTGCAGTCACCATCACCACCATCATCTTGTGGTGTGTTTTGTCCAAGATCGAGTCCACCTTTGGCGAGTCGGGTATCATTTCCGTCATTCCCATCGTTCTCTTTTTCGGCACCGGGTTGTTGAAGACGGACGATCTCAACAACTTTCCGTGGTCAATTATCTTGTTGGCCATGGGCGGAATTGCTCTCGGAAAGGGTGTGAGCTCGCTGGGCTTGTTGTACACCATTGCTACCGCCCTCCAGAAGAAGGTGATGAACTTCAATGTGTTCGTCATTTTGATCATTTTCGGCATCTTGATCTTGGTGGTGGCCACATTTGTGTCCCACACGGTGGCAGCGTTGATCATCATTCCATTGGTCAAGGAGGTGGGCGAGCAATTGCCTCAACCTCATCCTTTGATCTTGGTTATGGGAACCGCTTTAATTGCATCTGGTGCGATGGGCTTGCCAACATCTGGTTTCCCCAACGTCACAGCTATCAGTATGACGGACGAGGTGGGCAAGCCGTACTTGACGGTGAACACGTTTATCACCCGAGGCGTGCCTGCGTCCATCATTGCGTACATATGTGTGATCACCATTGGCTATGGAATTATGAATGCGCTCAAGTTTTGAAAAATTGTACACTAAAGTTATGAAAAGGTATGTAAAAAAGTTGTTAGAATAAGATGTTTAGGATAGTAGATGTTAACTGCCATTGACGAAGTGAGAACCATCTGCGAATGAGATCAATTGGAAATCCTAGATTAGGAGTGAATGCTGAGAATGGTCTCGCTAATTGTAATGAAACATTCACTTTCTCGGTTTGTAGAGTAGCTGCTGGTGACGAAACTAGAGATATACATAAGCTCGGAATTGATTAACAGGATTGGTTAGTGGTTTTTTAACCCGATTAGATGCAAATCAAGTAAACTTATAGAAATGGAGATACGCCTATTGTTTTAGAAGGGCTCAAGTTCCAAAGATGCTGCAAAACATAAGAAGAATGAAAGATAACTGAAGGCAATGAATTGATTTCCCAACGTTCTTTTCCATTTTCCTATTTCTTTGCTTTTATTCATAAATATACGTATTTTTTCAAGGTCAATGAACATCCACCAGCACTACACTAGCTCGTTTACTTGTACATTATCAAAGGTATTACTCATTGCTTCCCACTGCCGTCGTTTCTGCCTCCCTCTCCCGTTCCATATATCCCATACTGGACATTTTTAAACACATCATTATTGTCCATGGTCTGGAAAAGCTTCCCCACATAGGGAGAGTAGTTAGGGTCCGTAAACGCAAACCCCACTCCGTTGGCCAACACTCCCTTCTTCTTGGCCTGTTCAAAGTAGTACTGCAAGTTGATGTTATCGAGCACTCCCGTGTCGTAGAGTTTCAGAACGATATTGCCGGCCATTTTCAATATGCTGTCGTCGTTCAATACCTGAAGAACAACGCTGGATACAATGCCGGTGTTGTTGAGCGCTTGGAGGATATCGTCGAGCGACTCGTTCACGAGGCTCGAATCCAAGGCGGCGTTGATGAAGTTGTTGAAGAATCTTTGCGCCGACCCGGCGTACTGGTCGGAAGAGTCGTCGGCAGAATGTGCCGCTTTGAGGACGCTTTGGATGTGTGCATCTTTGTTGTTGCTGCTATCGCGCCGGTGGGGCTTGAAGGTCCTGGCGGTGTCCGCGATCCACTTGGTGGACAACTTGTGTCCGTTTCCAATATCTCGAAGAATCACCGAAACCCAGATCTCAGAGCTGAGAAACTGGCCGGCTCTCGACGCCAAAAAGTTGCGGTTCTGGTCGTTCTTGAGAAGATCGTCGGCCGTGGAGTTGATAAGGCCCGACCTGAGCACCTGGTCCTTCACTTCCAGCACGTTAAGCGACACATTGAACCCCGCAAGTGGGTTGGAGCCATTCCTGATGAATCCAGCCACGGTATTGACAATGGCGTCTTGCTGGCTTTCGGAGGCCGCGAGCATGTCCAACGCTGAGATTATGAGTCCCGAGTCATTGACTTGGCTGATGATGCCCTCTATTTGCTGGACGGTCAGATCATCCCGTTTGAAATTCTGGAAACCCTGGCTAAAATATTCAAGCTTGTCATAGACTTCGTCAAAGAGGTTAGCGCCAGCAGCAGAGGCTGCCACCACAAGCGCCATGAGCGCCATGAGTAGGTTGAACGGGCGCCACATAGTAGATGAGAACACTAAAAAAAAATCGTCCTTTATGAACGATAAAGTTTTGGAACGCCTAATAAACACTGCATGGAATAGGTTTAGTCGCATATGCCGAGACTTGCCTAAATAGGAAGGAACATGGGGTTCGCCGCAGGTCCGGCTGCTCCAGCCGCGGGCCGATGCCTGTGCGACATGGGCATCAGTTAAAGCCGGCAAAGGACGACGATACGGGGTGCAATCAAGCTCCACTTGCAGCTGCCGCCTCTGGACTGGGCACTTGGCAAAGCATGCGTTCGTTTGGCAACTCCAAGGCCGCCAGATGTTATAATTTCCTTATTGGGTAGTGCACGTGACCCTGTCAATGAAATGTCCTATTTGGGTAAAGTTGTAAGATCATTTAACTAATCGGGTAACATTTTCGTAGCACCAATGTTTGCATCTTGGCCCAAGAAAGTTTTACCCTAATTGCTTTCTTTTGCTTTGTTCCCCGTCATTTATATTCCTTGCCCCTCCCGAAAGAAACATTGCTTTTAGAGTAATGAAGACTTTGAGTTTCTTCTTCTTATGGGTTTTCGCAGCCGTTGCGATGGCCCTTCCTAGGGCCATGCCGGTTCCTGATACCAGCTTTGACTTGCAAGAAATCATGGACGATTTCTTTGACGAGGCCAGCATTCCGGAGTTGGACCAGTTTTATCTGATGGCCAATCTCTACAAAAGAGACGAAAGGACCGTTGAGAATCTCTTGGAGTATGTTAATAAGTCGGGCATCATCTTTGACCTTTTGGATCAGATTGCCGACTACCCCGAGCGGGTGCAAGCCATTGGCAATCTCACCGTGGGGTTGCTTGGCAACTTGCCTCCAATTGACCTTTCCAACCTCCTGTTGCCAAAGAATATGGGTTCTATGACCAACAACAGTTATATCAATATTCTTCTCAAATCTGGCTTGGTGGAGTCGTTGGCCGATGGCCTTCTCTTGGACGAGAGCTTCAGGCCCGTTTTGGTCAACTTGACCTACAGAATCGTCGACGCCAACAAGAACGTTATTCTCTATATTGTCGACGGGGTCTTGGCCAAGAGAGACTTGGAAAAAAGAGCCAACGATTACAGCGGAACCTTGTCAGAATTCGCCAAGAACATCCTTGGTTCCGTTTTGGGCTCCAAGCTCTTCAAAGACTCGTTTGCAGACATCGCCAATGCTTTGAACGATACCGGAATTGCAGTTTATGTGGTGAAAAAATTCTTGAGCGACGATGCCTATCTCAACATGACAGCCACATTGGCATCGGATGTCATTCATTCCGGGGCCATCAACATCACGGGCACCCCCAACATCACCAAGATCATCGGTGGAGTGCTTTCAGACCCTTCAGCGTTGGGTAAGTTGGTTTCGGGTGCCTTGAGTGGAAATGTAGACTTGAAAGGAATCTTTGGCAAATATTCCCCAGCCATCAAAGGTATCATCCAAGGGTTGGAGCGCAAAGGTCTCTTTGAGGAATTGAACAATTACATTTTCCCATCTTCATCGTCGCAAGCTCCACAAACTACCTCTAACAAGAAACAGGCACAGGCTACATTGAGTGTAACTACCAAGGCTGTTAAAAAGGACGGGGCTTCTTCCTCTTCAGCCAAGGGCGCCGGTGCCGTAACCCCCCACAACAACTCGCTTATGCGGGCATTGTTTTATATCCAGTCATTGATCTTTGGAGGAGCATTGATATTATTCTAGAGTGTAATGATACTAATAAGAAAATAAAAGAATAAAAAGAATTCAGGCCGTTAAAGCTATTCTGTAAGTTTTCAGGAGAAATCGCTGTCAGGAGAAGCTTTGTCACGAAAGTATTGGCAGATAGAGTCCATACATTCCATTATTTGACATCTCTCTTTTTCGCAGCTAATTTTCGCTACTTCGCAGATTCGCAGCTAATTCGAGCTCTTATCTTCGTATCGCAGCACCGTCTCTGTATTTGTGCATCTTCCATGTATCCGTATCGGCCATAGATGGGAGACAACGATACCAAGCGGGTTAGCAAAGGCAACTCCCTTTTTGGCGATAGGTTGTCCAAAAATGTTCCATCACAAAATTTTAATGGGGTTTCTCCACCTCATACCTACGATGCCCAAGACTATTTTATTGATCCATTCGACAATTCCAACGCCATTGGCACGGAGAGAAGCAGGTCTACTCCTCAGACACCGAACGCAAGGCTCAGTTCAAGCCTAGAACTTCCCGCTCAGTACAACCTTGGATCGCAAGGACGTCGGCACTCGGACTCTTCGGGCCATTTCAATCGGTTTGCCAAAAATTTCTTGCTTCCCGCTGCTAAATGGGCTTATTCGCCCATTGGATCGAAGCGGCCTCGCCACTCGCCATTGGAAGAGTACCACATTGAATACTCTGTTTTCAAGCTGACGTTCAATTACCCACCGGTAGACTGCGATGGTCAGAATGAACCGTCAGCATTTCTGCACTATTGGGACAAACTCCTCTTGTCATTGAGCCAATGGGTCGAGACGGAGGAATTGAAGCCCATGCGGATCCCGAAAGGCTCCTCGGGAAGCTATTTTATTTATGGCACAAACGACACTTCATCCAAGGTGATCGTGGGAGTGTTCAAGCCCAAAGATGAGGAACCGTATGGCCCGTTGTCTCCTAAGTGGACTAAGTGGCTCCACCGAACGTTCTTTCCATGGTTCTTTGGCCGCTCGTGCTTGCTTTCGAACATTGGATACATCAGCGAGGCCGCAGCCAGCGTGCTTGACCGTCAGTTGCACACCGGTCTCGTTCCTCGAACTGACGTTATTTATTTGAAGTCCTCGGCCTTCTTCTACTCCTACTGGAACCGCCATGCAAACAAAAGGCTGCTTCCACCCAAAATAGGTTCGTTTCAACATTTTCTCAACGGCTATGTCGATGCCGATTCTTGGTTCAAACTGCACCCCCTTCCGTCTGCGCTTAGTCAACTACCGGACGATTCAGACATCACACTTGGCACAAAGGACCAGGCCAATGACACCAGCTTTAAGTGGAGCAAGTCTGTGTTGCTCCAGTTTCGAGAAGAGTTGGAAAAATTGGTGGTTCTAGATTACATCATGAGAAACACCGACCGTGGTCCTGACAACTGGATGATCTCAATAACTTGGCTGACGGTCGCTGAAACTTCAAACACCAGAACCCTTCGTCCCCGTTTGAATATCGGTGCCATTGACTCGGGTCTTGCATTTCCCTGGAAACATCCCGATGAATGGCGACTGTTTCCCTTTGGTTGGCTTTTCTTACCACTTGCTCTCATTGGGCACCCGTTCTCTGATACCACAAGAAGGCACTTTCTACCCTTATTGACATCTACGAAATGGTGGGAGTCTACCGTGTGCAAGCTCAAGGCGGTGTTTCAGAAAGACAGGAACTTTAAAGAGAAAAATTGGTCGCAGCAACTTGCGGTTTTGAAGGGACAAGCTCTCAATGTGGTGGATGTGCTTAGAAGTCCCAGCGAAGGTCCGTTGGAGCTCACGAGAAGGAACAGAATCCTTGTGTGGGACGACGTTATGAGAATCCCTGTTCATGTGAGCAATTCGGTGATGGAGAATGCCATTGAATCCAGTATCCTCGACATGTCTTTGCCTGGTAAAAGACGACCCACAATAGGTGTTATCGAAGAGGAATCCCCATCGGACCAGAAAAACATGACCGAAACGACTGCCCTTTTGCACCCAGCTAGTATTGAAGACAGACATGCTCCCACGCTAGAGTCCCTGTTAATTTCTGGATACGACTACAATACTAATTTGATGGAAGACGGGTTTGAAACCAATACAAAAATGGTGATAATTGAGCGGATAGAACCGCTCAAGACGAAGCCCCCGTTGTTCACATATTGCTAGGATTTAGTATCAAGCGAAGTATGATTTGTCTATCTCCATTAAAGCCTCTGTTGTTCATGCTAGCATATGGAATTTGACCAAAGTCTATTTCTGTCTATCTCTATTAAGTATTGTGAGAGCCTACTTTTGTCGATCTCTAAATTGTCTATTTTTTGCCAGACGATGCAGCAAAGATTGCCGGAAAATCGTCGGAGTTTTGGCCCCTAAATTTCTCTTGGTCAATCTTAACGCTCCCATTGGCTATTTTGGTTCTGAATTGCACCATGGAAAGCAAGTGGTACACCGTTGAAAGGACGGGAGTTGGCACTCCGTTGCGAGCAGCGATCTTCAACGGGTTGCCGAGAATCACCTCAATTTCACAGAGTTGCTTCTTTTCCACGTCCACAAGCATCGATGGCTTGTAAAAAAGACCGTCGCCAATATGGAGAAAGAATTCGTGAACACTGGAAGGAATATCCACACCTTCAGATGCAGCGATGGCCGAAATCTCTTTCATGGCCGGGCGGAAAAGCGAGTCGTTGGCACCGTTGATTTGCAATGAGTTGATGTCCAAGTTGACAACGGCGGTGATAGTATTGAACACTGAATTGTAGACGAGTTTTTCCCAACGAGTCTTCTTTGTGTCTTCATCAATGATAACGCTGTTGATGCTGGAGTCTTCGTTTTGATATATTCTACGGTACTCCTCGCAAGCAGCCTTGCCCACTTCCGGCTGGACGTTTGGGTTGTTGAAAAGTCCGAGTTTGAGTGTATCTTTGTGCGAGTTGTTGATGACACAATCGATGTTGGAAGAACCAATGAGTGAAACTCCGCTAAGAACCACGTTGTGCAGAAATGCTTTGATCATGGGCTCCTCTATCAAAATGCCGTTCTGTACTAGCACAATCACAGACTTGGCGGTGACGGCGGGACGGATAATGTCCTCACAGGTCATCGCACCATCGGGAATATTTTTCGTGGTAAGAACAATAAAGTCGTACTCCACGTTATTCTCGGCAGCCTCCGTGACAGACCGGGCGATTTTGGGCGGTTTCCATGCTTTTATCTCGCCATAAGTTCTGGACTTGATGTGGTACCCGTGCTGCACAACACGATCATAATCTGAACGAACGACCAAGGTGACATCCGACTTGTCTACCGTCGCGAATCCGAGAGCCAGCATGACTCCCACGCCACCGGAACCAACCACGAGTACTTTCGGACGGGCCATTGTGGGCGAATGCAAATGGGTGAAATATGTATTTCGGTTAACGATTTTCGCATTCTTTCACCCTTTATCTATGGTGACTCACACTACCTGGGTGTACCGAGTAGCACTTGAAGGTGCCGTCTTTTATGCTGTAGAAGTCCTTGGCTTGGATAACTTTGAGTTCGAAGTACTTCATGGTGGCCGCATCGTTAATTATACCCACTGGCTGGTCGATACTGTAGCCTTCCGCCTTGGCGAAAGCCTTTACTCCGAGCTCGTGGGTCAAAATCAACACTTTCTGGGTAATAGTGAGGGCTGTGTTCACGGCGGCGGAGAGTGTGTGGATGCTGGTGTCGTCGTTCTCGATGTAAGTGTAAAATTTGTCGAGTAAAAGTGCGCTGAAAAGATCTCCCACGCCAGTGAAATACGACTTTATGATGGGGATCTGGAACTCGTTGATGGCGGGGTCGTTGTAGGCCGACACGGCGCAGCGAAGGTGGTCGGCGTCGCCGTCGAGCGACGAGATTACCACATATTTGATGTGGTATTCATCGTGGAGCATGCGCACGGCAGAGCGTAGGTCGTCGTTGGAGCTGATCTTGAACCCACACAACAACTCCAATTCGAACTGGTTGGGCGTGATGATGTCTATGATGTGCTCGCTCAAGAGCTGGCGGTACCGGGCCACGCAGGACTCGCTAACGTACAAAAAGCCCTGGTCGCCCATCACCGGATCAAAGAGGTAAACCGTCTTTGGTTTGTGGGATTTCAC
Source organism: Meyerozyma sp. JA9 (assembly GCA_003676015.1). Taxonomy (NCBI): domain Eukaryota; kingdom Fungi; phylum Ascomycota; class Pichiomycetes; order Serinales; family Debaryomycetaceae; genus Meyerozyma; species Meyerozyma sp. JA9. The sequence continues at coordinate 81,335 of NSDU01000025.1, read as the reverse complement.
CCTTTTGACGTACCGAGCCACCTCGTCGATGAGCTCGGCGTTGGGAATGTAGCCCGAAAGCACGGCATCGTATTGCACTTGGATGGCATCCAAGCCGTGAAAAATACTGGAAAGATCAGCCGATGAGATGGGCGAACCCTTGTATGTACCGTAGCCTGTATGGTTTGAGAAGTTGACGGTGTTCACGTTGTCGACCTCCCAGCCCTGGGTCTGGAGCGGGAACACGGCGGCCTTGCCGCCAACGTAGCCATGGGCAACATGGGACTGAATCGAAAGCACAGACTTCATGACGGAACCGGACACCAGCGAAGAGTCAGATAGTGCCCGGTGCACTGATGCGAAACGGGCCGAGTGCGGGCCATGACTCAGACGACTACAGCGAGCAAGAGAGCGAGCGAGCGTAGCGGAGCCAGCGCAGCCGGTGCACTGGGCCTAAGCGACCGGGCCCTGCGCCTGCAGGACGCCAGTTTGCGGGGTACGTCGAGTTGCACCGCTTGCCGCGGCAGACCAGTACAGCCAACCCTCAGGCGCCAGCGTGACTCGCACCGCTCTCGTTTGGCTCACATTTTCTCACAGTTCGCTCGACCAGACCTCGGCCACGCCTCGCCAGGGTCAGGGCCACACCCGAACACCTTCTCCTCACTTCCCAACATTCTCATACGAGCCAACAACTTTGGGCTGTGTGCAGGATACTGTTCCTCTACCGCCTGCCCACCAACAACAATGCCAGTGACCTTGTGCAGCTGTATAGGGGCTTTCTGACACGTAGACACGTAGCAGCGTCAGTTTTGGGCGCGTGGATTTTCACCAATAAATATTGTGCCTCGCCCAAGATTTCGCATCCAGAGGTGGTGCTTCGCATGACATCTGTACATCTGAGGTTTAAGGTTCAAAATCTTTTCTGGCAACGCAACTCGGTCCACACATTTTCTTTTTACTAGTCCCCACTGTGTCGTTCAGCGTCGCCCCGATTCAACTCAAAGCGTAAGAGGACACCATCATGTCTCTCGCCGAATACATGTTCGACCACAACGCTAATGCCCAAGATGACCAGGACATTCTAGACGAATTTTTGGACCAACGTGTCTACGATTCGATGGCTCCAAACACTCCCGTCCACGGCGCGGTCAAGTCGGAAGACTTGTCTCACTTGTTTCCCATGCAAGACGATGCTTTATCCCAAGGCGCCATTCCCAAAAATGGCACGGTTGCTCAATTCTTCACCAGCCCCGATGACACCTCCATGCCCCTTTCTGACCCGGTAGAAAGAGACAGCGAGTATCTCTACGTTAACCCCGACGTGTACCGCAACAACGACGACAACGCTTTCACCAATTCGTTCGATGGCCACATGAGAAGAGCCCCTCCTCAAGAAGACCGAATTACAATAAAACAGGAGCAACTAGGTCGAAACGGCCATTCGGGCTCCTACCTTACGTCCTACGATAGTCTCCGCGACGAGGTGTCGAAGCTCAAGTTTGGAAATCCAGAAATGAACCCCTGTCCTCCCTCGGTCAACGTCCTTGATCCCTCCTATCTCGACTTTTCTCCCGCAACTATGGCGGCACTCCCGTTCAAATTGGACATTGCCCCGTTACCCAGCTGCTCGCGTGTTGAAACGCAGATAAAAATCAACTTGGCTGTGTCCCCTCCTCCGCCCCAAGGTCTCCTTCACATACCTCAAGATTTGATCTCCAAGAATAAGTTTTGCTTAATTGAACCACTTTCCTCCCTTTCCCCAAAGATTAAAGAAAACTTGCTCTACTTGGACACCTACGTATTGACCTCCGACCTCCGCAAATCCTGCAATATTTGTCCCCGCTGTATAAAGAGAGAGGAGAAACGAGCCTCGAGACGCAAGTCCGGCAACGAATCGGAAACCTCCACTCTGAACATAGACAAGAATGCCCCTGGAGTGGTCAAAACTAACCCGAGGTCCTGGTCTGATCCGGGTATGATGAAGAAAGCTTTGATATTCAACTGTAAAGAGATTGTATCGTTTCCTCGTCCCACCGGCTTGTCCAACGATTCCAAATCTCTCGAGCTCTCTGCGAGGATAATCTGCTACTGCAGACACCACAAGGATACTGAGGGCTTTAGACTCTTGTTTGTGCTCAAGAACAGTAATGATGAAGTGGTTGCCAAGCAGTTGTCCACGTCGATTATGATCATGGACAGAAAGAAGAACACCCTCACCGCGTCTGCACCAAGATCACTCGACAACTCGGTGGCACCTTCATTGGCAGGCTCATCGACCAACCTTCAAGCACAAGCATCTCACCACAACGTGAACTCGGAACGCAGTCTAGACCTCATCAACGATACCTTGCATCCTCTTTCCCCTAATTCCGTCGATGAATCATCCGAACCAACTAATACCGACACCGATGGCAGGGGACTCAAGCGAAAGAAGTTGTCCATTGATGACTCGCTCAACACTACTACGAACCCTATGTTTAACGATTCCATGAACGGCTTTTCGCCTGTGAGCAATAGCGACACCAACACCAACAATTCCGCAATCAACTTTATGACAAAGCCTGCTCCGTACGTAGGTAGCCAGCGCAATCTGTTGCATCAGGATATACCGGCTATCCAGCGCATCATCCCAGCTCAAGGTCCTATACGAGGCGGCATCGAAGTGACCCTTTTGGGTTTCAACTTTCGTCCTAATTTGCAGGTCAAGTTTGGTGCCAATCAGGCATTAGCTACCCATTGCTGGTCAGAAACAACCATAGTGACATATCTCCCACCAGCTACTCTTCCTGGTCAAGTTTTGGTAAGTTTTGAAGGTGTTGACAGTACACCCTTCATGGCCAATACCCAGCTGCAGGTGTTCACATATACCGATGATACTGATCGCCAATTGATCGAATTGGCGTTGCAGATAGTTGGTTTGAAGATGAACGGTAAGCTAGAAGATGCGAAGAACATTGCAAAGCGGATCGTTGGTACCGATAATAAGACCAAATCCGAGTCTCCCATGGATAACAATGCTGCTGCTCCTTCGCATGCAGCAGTATCTGAAATGCTGGGCAAGGATTGGTTTGATAGTGCCCAAAGAACTGCGCAGGCGCTCACAAAGTCAGATCTCTCATTCGAGGAGATGTTGGTTACATTGCTTTCTCTTGTGGATCTCCCCAACTGTCCAATTGTAATTCCTAACTGGCAACTATGCAATAAGCAGGGGCAGGCATTGATACATTTGGCTTCCATGAAGAACTATTCAAGCTTGATCAAGTTTTTGATTGCACATGGATGCAAGGTGGACATCCAGGATAACCAAGGGTTAACACCTTTGTTCTTTGCTTCTTTGGGTGGCCATCGGGAATTGATCAAGACGTTTGTTCATTGCAAGTGTAACTGGAATATGAAGTTGTCCAATGACAAGCACATTAAGGATTATTGTGACATCAATATCTTGGATGTTTTTGAGGAATTGCAAAACTCGAGTGACTATGGCGATGTTGTGGATTGCGACGCAATTAGTCGTGAAGCTAACATCTCCAAGTCGATGAGTATAGATTCCTTGAACTCCATGTACTCTGTGAGTGTCGGAAGGCATGTGTCAAAGATGGTCATGGACGACTCGGTCGACCACAATGAGCCGCGCGGGCCCGCTAAGGACTCCTTTGGCGTTGAGGACAGCACTTCTGAATTTGCCGACTCCGAGTTTGAGTCTGATGATGATGACAGTGACTACATTAACGACAATGAATCTGACTATGGCGATAGATCGTCCATAAGCGACGAGGATACTCAGTCTTTGACTTCAGACTCCACGATTTCCGGCGCCATGCCGCTGTCGCCAACAGGTCTCTGGCAAAAGGTAAAGAACGTATTCAACAACGATGATCTGGACACCCAGCTACCATCGTATGATGATTTGTTCCCATTCGGGCCGTCTTCGTCGCCGAAGCCCAAGGCCGAAGTTGAGCGTGTGCTCAATGCTGACAACGGTTCCGAGGGCAGTTCCAGCCAACTTTCAAAGGCGGCCGAGGAGCCCGTGACTATTGACGAGACCAACGAGGATGGGGGTTTGTCTTCGGACTCTTCAGACGATATTGTGGCCTTTATCAACCACCCTAGAAAGAATGTTGAGAACGACAAGATGTTGCTCTTTTTCTGGGTCCCAATGTTGATCGGTATTCTTGCGTTGTTCTTCTCGGTTTCGGTGATGGGCTACAAGTTTGAATTTATCGAATCGGTCAAGACCAACATCAGATCGGTCATTGGGGACGCCATGGTTGGAAAGGAGAGAATTAGCCGAGTGTTCAAGAGCAATAACGGCGACCTGGTTCTCGATGCTACTCGTAGAATGATTAATGAGATTTAATATGCACAGGCTATATTTGTTTGCTGTAGTGTTCATTAGTATTCGTTACGTAATTTTCTTCCTATCACATCTTCACCAATGTCATCTGGAGCGAACCGAAGAATATTGCTCCTAAAGAACAAAACCACCCCTCGAGATCCATACCATGATGTGTTTACAGACGCTGGATTCGAGCCTACCTTCATACCTTTGCTCAAGCACGGGCATGTTGACCGTGAAGAATCGATAGACTACTTTACTGGTGAGGAATTCATGCTGATTCCGGTGTTTATAATAACGAGCCAGCGGGCGGTAGAGTGCTTGAATGAGTGCTTGGAGCATGTCAGACTGGAAATCAAGACGGCGATTCACGCAAAAACCGTTTATACTGTGGGTCCAGCCACCACCGAAGTGCTTCGAGAAGCCGGTTTTACGAATATAAAAGGTGGTTCCGAAGCTGGAAACGGGTCTGTGTTGTCAGATATCATCATCAGAGATGTCCACGAAGGCGGCCCGTCCAAAATGGTATTCCTTACTGGAGAAATAAGAAAGGACATTATACCCCGGAAACTCAAAGAAGCCAAAATTGACCTCGTTGAAAAAGTCATTTACAAAACTGAGCCCCGAGAAGACATAGTTAGCAACTTCCACTCAAGCTGCAAGGATGTTCGCTGGGTGGTATTTTTCAGTCCACAAGGAACCGTTCCCATAGTGGAGCATTTGCGGGGCAGTGAACGAAGCGCCCTTGGACCTTTTGTGGCCTCGATTGGGCCCACCACGGAAGAGTATCTCCAGAGTTATAGCATAGGCATTGACGCAGTTGCATCCAAACCCGAAGCCAAGTCGTTGTTGGCAGCAATCAGAGCGTACGAAGAAAAGTAGAAACACATATACATTCGTGGAATAAATACGGAGTTATTATTACTTGCGAGAAGCTTTTACCACCTCGATCACTTGGGAAACCACCTGGGGGTTCGACAACGTCGAGATGTCGCCCAACTGGTCTTCTTCGCCGGCCAACACCTTTCTCAAGATTCTTCTCATGATCTTTCCAGATCTGGTCTTGGGGAGATCGTCCACCAACAAGATCAACTTGGGGGCGGCGAATGGGCCGATTTCCTTACGAACCGTCAAGATCAACTCCTTCTTGATCGCCTCCAAGTCGTCGACCTCGACATTGGATTTCAAAGACACGTACGCAGCCACAGCCTGGCCGGTCAACTCGTCGGCGTAGCCCACCACGGCGCTTTCTCCCACCAACTCGTGCTCGATCAAGGCAGCTTCGATTTCGGCCGTTGACAATCTATGACCAGATACATTGACAACGTCGTCGACTCTGCCCAAAATCCAGAAAAAGCCATCCTTGTCTCTGGCGGCACCGTCTCCCAGGAAGTAGTGGTTGGGGTAAGGCTTCAAGTAGGTATCGATGTACCTGGCGTAGTCGTGGTAGATGCCTCTGGTGATGGACGGCCAGGCAGACTTGACACACAACACCCCCTCGACGTTGTTATCGCCCAAGTCCTTGCCGGACACTGGGTCCAAGATTCTGGCGTCGATACCGAAAAATGGCAACGAAGCCGACCCTGGCTTGGTAGGGGTCACCCCAGCCAAGGGAGTCAACAAGTGCGAGCCCGACTCGGTCTGCCAGTAGGTGTCGACAATGTGGGCGTTTCCACGGCCGATATTGTCGTTGTACCAGTGCCACACTTCAGCAGCAATTGGCTCACCCACGGAGCCCAAAACACGAAGAGAGCTCAAGTCGTGGTTTTCAACGTACTTGGTGCCGGCCCTCTTGAGAAGACGCAAAGCGGTGGGGGCCACGTAGAATTGGTTCACCTTGTACTTGTCGACAATATCCCAGTATCTGGAGTAGTTGGGGTACGCTGGAGTTCCCTCGAAAACCACCGTGGTGGCACCACACAACAAGGGCCCGTAGACCACGTAGGTGTGGCCGGTGATCCAGCCCACGTCTCCAGCGGTGAAAATGATGTCTTCCTCGTGGAGATCAAACGTGTACTTGGCGGTCATTAGAGCACCCAAAATGTAGCCGGCGGTGTTGTGCTGGACACCCTTTGGTTTGCCGGTGGAGCCCGAAGTGTACAACAAGAACAATGGGTCCTCGGAGTTGACAGGCACCGGCGGAAAGTAGGGCCCGTATTTCTGCAACTCATCATGCCACCAGAGATCACGGCCCGCCAGGAACGGGACATGGGAGTTGCCGGTTCTCTTGAACACGAGCACGTTGCGCACATTGGGGCACTCCTTCAAGGCGTCGTCCACGATTTTCTTGGTCTCGATGGTCTTTCCGCCCCGCTTGGACTCGTCGGCGGTGATGACGATTCGAGAGTCGGCGTCGATGATTCTGTCCCGCAACGACGTGGACGAGAAGCCGGCAAACACCACCGAGTGGAGCGCCCCGATGCGGACGATGGCCAAGAGCGTGACAATGGCCTCGGGGATCATGGGCAAGTACACCGCCACGGAGTCGCCCTTTTTGACTCCGAGATTGGTAAGGGTCGCCGCCAACTTGCTGACCTGCTTGAGCAACTCGCCGTAGGAGATGGTTCTGCCGTCGCTGACCTCGTCGGCCTCGTAGATGATGGCGGGCTTTTCCGGGTTTTTCATCGCCCATCTGTCGACGGCATTGTACGAAGCGTTCAATTGGCCGTTGATAAACCAGGAGGGAATGTCTCCGTTTTTGAAGTCGTCTTTGGGGTCGAGCGGGAACCGGGTGTAGTCGAACGGTCTGTCCCAATCCAACAACTCCTTGGCGGCGGTGCCAAAAAAGGTGGCGGGGTCGTCGATCGACTGCTTGTAGAGCTTTTTGTACTCGTCGAACGAGGCAAGATTAGGTTTGGAGGTGGACCGCTCAAAGAAGGCTTTTGGCGGGTCGAGCATTTTCTCGTGGTCCAAGTGGTTTGTGCTTTCAGGCATGGTCTTGGGAAGTGGATGCGGTGGTGCAGTAAATCTCCTTAAATACAGTGCCGGCGTTAGGCACCCCCACAACCGGTCCGCGCAAATGTTGAGTTTCCCCTCCCCCGGATTTGGTCACGAGCATGGCTCGGAGCTGCGATGGCGGCTCGGGGTGTCGTGTTTAGGCCCGCAGCGGCAGCCAATGGGTTTAGAACCGGGTGTAGATGCTTGGCGGTCCGCACCGAAGCTCCGACGAGCGGACTTTGGCGGGGGAGCGATGCCGGGGCATCTGTGGGGCGATGCCGGGGTGCGCGCGATACGAGATGGAGATGGGGTACGGGAGAAGGAAGGGGAGGAAGGAGGGGAGGGAAAGGAAGGAAAAGGAAGGAAAGGAAGTAAAGGAAAAGGAAAGTGAAATGTAGATTTAATTGCAGAAAAATAGGGGTTGGCATTTTCATCTTTCAATTCTCCTTTTGCATTGTCCCCCCGCAGTAACAGTCCTATTTGAGCCACGCAGAACAGGCTAAACATACGACACGTGAACGATAGGCGACTTACCGCGAAGAATGACCCATGTAGAAGCCATGCAGACAATAGTGTTGGTTATCAGTTAATCAATTGGTATGATTGGTATAATTGGTATAATTGGTATAATTGGTATATTTGGTCTCAATTCGTATCAATTGGTATATTTGGTATATTTGGTATCAATTCGTATCAATTGGTATATTTGGTCTCAATTAGTATCAATTGGTATATTTGGTCTCAATTCGTATCGAATCGACCATCTTGGTCATCTACATCAGTGTGGCTATCATATCGCAAAGTACTCCTCCTCCTCCTTCCTTCGCCAAGATGCCCCACATTCCTGCACTCCCGCACACCACCGTCCATCTCCCCTGCCTGGCACCAGTGCACCAGCTTCGCGCTCGTTCGCAGCATCCGCCGCCACTTCACTATGAGTGGCATAGCACTCAAGCTCACCTCGTTGCTAGTGCGCACAATTGCGAAGCCAATCGCCACCGCCATAAAAGCCCAGGCCAAGGACCATGAGAAGTTCCGTCAGGGTTGCATACGCATAGCCCAGACCGTGCATCACACCGATATCCGCCTCCGCATGTCGCTATTGGGTGAAAAAAAGATAAAAATCCGTCCACTTAACGACAAAAAAGCAGTGGAAAACGGCGCCAATTTCCTTTCCGAGTTCTTTATCTTCTCGGTCGCCGGCTCGTTGATTCTCTACGAGTCGAACCGAAGCCGGAAAAAGGCCGCCGATGAGCGCGATGCATTGGCCGATGACATTGCTACTCTCCAGGACGAGATAGACTATATCAAAAAACGCTTGGCATCGTATAACGTTCGCATGGACGACTACAAGCCGCCAGAAGGGTACAGGCCAAAGTACGTCAAGATCCTGGCCGGTGAGGGCGAGGCCAAGACGGTGGAGGTTCAATCGAGCAACGAGAATCAGGTTAAGCATGGTATTCTGGAAGTACTGCGCAACGAGCAGAGCAACAAGAACAAGAACAACAGTCAGAGCAATAACCACCAATAAGGCAGCTCCGCCGATTCCCGTTTCCCACCGCTTTTTGACGTCAATTCACTCGTCCTCGAGTCTCTCCCACAGCCTCTTCTCATCACATATTCTACTGTAAATAACATCTTAGATCTAGAATACAAAACATAATATACACCTATTTCTGCTGCTTCTTCTTCTCCACCTTCAACAACAACGCCTTGTTGATATGGGGCAACACTCCTCCGTACGCGATGGTGGCTTTGATCAAGTTGTCCAACTCTTCATCTCCTCTAATTGCCAACTGTAAATGTCTGGGGGTGATTCTCTTCACCTTCAAGTCCTTGGCGGCGTTTCCCGCCAACTCCAACACCTCGGCTGTCAAGTATTCAAGCACGGCCGTGAGATAAATGGCGGATTTCGAACCCACCCGCACTTTGTTCTGGGCACTTCTTTTCAAATAACGCTTGATTCTTCCCACAGGGAACTGCAATCCTGCTCTGGCCGAGTGTGAGGTCGACGCCTTGGCGCTGTCGCTCGATTTTCCCTTTCCTCCGTGAACTTTTCCTTTGCCCGACATGTTTTGTTGATGTCTGATCAAAACAAATGATATCGCGACCGGGTGGCTGGATCTGGGCATTGTGCAGGATGCTCCGTGTCACGTGACCCGGGCCCGATGTCTTGATCTACTACAACTAACCTATATAGATAGGCTAGGGCCATGTTCTTTCTCTCCTCACTCCTCTCACCCATTGACCAAGTGGCTGCTGCCCAATGCTTCGATGAGCGACTCCACTTCGCTGCGTGGTTTCTGCACCTCTGTGCATATAGCATCGAAATTCTGAAAGCCCTTGAGGAGCTTAAACACATTTCTGGTGTCGTCGATGCCCTGGTAAAGTCGGTGCGACGGCCACGGCTCATCGCCGGAGATTTCCGAATCAGACATAGCGGAAATACCGTCAGATTCGGGTATCACGTCGTGCTTGGGGTGTCTCTGTACGTTGTAGTTGAAGCTCACACGACGACGAGGATTGCCCGAGGGTGTAGAGGGCTCTGTCTTCAAGCTAGTTTCTAGGGTGCGGACTCTGGGGCCGTGGGTGGTCGACCTGGTGCGCTCCTTTAGCTTCTCTATTTTCTCGTTCATGGCGTCGTCTAGCTCCAGAAGAGTATTGGACTCGATGGCCCTGACCAACGGGTCCAGAATCGGGTACGAATGTACCCGGTAGATGAGTCCCCGCAACACACCAAACGTGATAAACCGACGCACGTCTATGAACTGAAGCTGTTTGCGGTGCTGCACGTACCATTCCCGTATAGTTTGGCCCTGGTTCAAGGACCGGTAGAGGTAGAAGAGGGTGGCCTTTGACGGCACATGGATGGTGCGAGGTTTGGCGGTGGTGGCTGACGACGACGAGAAATACGAAGGTCGGGTCAACGGCAGCACCGAGTTGAATGTGGAGACAGGCAGTGCTTCGGAGGACCGCTGGATGGGAGCGGATCCAACCACGGAGCTGACTCCAGATGCTGAGTTTTCCATGGTGCCGGTGGGCAAGTCTGCGAGTCTTTCGCCCGAGTCGGTGACGATGTAGGCCTGGCATTCTTCGGCTATGTCAGGAACCGTGAGGAATCTGGAAATGTTGTTGGTGGGTGCGTATATGTTGGAGAACTGAAAAATGTCGAGAATCTCAATGCAACGGTAGTATAGGAGGTGCTGGAGGCATTGTTTGGTGAGGATGTAGTCGGCGTCGGCTAGACGGCTTATTTTTCTCACCGAGTTGACGCCATTGATAAAGGGCAAGATCTTGACCATGGTGGGGTCCCAATTGACATCTACCAACAGCGCGAGTTTGACGGTAGATATGGGCACCTGGTGGCCCTTGAGGTTGACGGGAGCCGCAAGAATGGGAAAAAGCTTGATATCCACCGAATTGGCCAGATCGAGCGGGATGCAACATTCAGAGTAGTTGTTGAGGTCCAGGAAAATCTGATTGATCAACGACTCAATGGACGAGAGGGTGATTCTCGCGGTCCGGGCGTACCCGGGGGTGGTTTCCGTGGTCTCGGCACGGTCAAAATGGGCCTTGTAGTCCTTGAAAAACGCAGGGTCTTGTTTCGACAACAGGAAGTTTTGTTCCTCCAACACTCGAAACATGCGCCCCATTCTCCGCACTGCCAGCTCGTACGGGGTGGTATCGCTGTCGTAGGGAAAGACAAAACAAAAGTTGAAAGTGAACGAGTTTCGAGCATAATCTGTATTTTCAATGTTCACAGGGTACCCCATGACCCGGTACCTTCCTATCTTGAACAGGACAAGTTTATTGCATAGTTGAGGTTTGGGAATGACGTAGTTGCGCACAGCATCGAAATCGAAAAGCGAGGGCTGGTCGCGAGAAATTACGTCGGGAACTTGGTGGACTATCTTTGTTCCTTCTGTGGGGTGAAAAACCGCATAGAAAACCGCGGTGATGGGCTCGAAGCCGGAATTCATGGTGGAGGAGAACCGGGGGAGATGAGAGCCAAACACCACCGCCCCGCAGAGAAAGAAAGGCGGAAAGACGGGAAGAGAGCAAAACCACAATTTAGTCAAAGAAAAAAAAAAAAAGCAAAAAAGATTGCAAAATGAAAGAAGAAAGAAACAAGAGATAACAGAGTCTCAGTGAACGTCTTGTTACGCCTGTAAATCTATTAGTGTTGGTCTATAGTGTTTGGCTTGTGCCTGCACCCCAGCACCCCACGTGATCGAACGTTCTCGAACCGAAAAATTGTTCAGGTCCCCGGAACCCATTAATAACCCCCGGAATACCCTGCCGCTCTACAATGTTGAGTGCAAGATCCAGTTTAAGAAAAAACGCCCTTTCCTTAGTGCGCCACTATTCGCACAAGGAATTGAAGTTCGGTGTGGAAGGCCGTGCTGCACTCTTGAAGGGTGTCAATACTTTGGCCGATGCAGTTTCCGTGACTTTGGGCCCCAAGGGCCGGAATGTGTTGATTGAGCAACAATTCGGTTCTCCCAAAATCACCAAGGACGGTGTGACTGTGGCCAAGTCCATCACTTTGGAGGACAAGTTCGAGGACATGGGTGCCAAGTTGTTGCAGGAGGTGGCGTCCAAGACCAATGAGTCTGCTGGAGATGGTACTACTTCTGCTACCGTGTTGGGAAGATCCATCTTTACTGAATCGGTGAAAAACGTCGCTGCTGGATGCAACCCAATGGACTTGAGAAGAGGATCGCAGGCTGCAGTGGAGGCGGTGGTCAACTTTTTGCAGCAAAACAAGAAGGAAATTACCACTTCCGAGGAGATTGCCCAGGTGGCTACCATTTCTGCCAACGGAGACAAGCACATTGGTGACTTGTTGGCGTCTGCCATGGAAAAGGTGGGCAAGGAGGGTGTCATCACCGTCAAGGAGGGTAAGACTTTGGAAGACGAATTGGAAGTCACCGAAGGTATGAGATTTGACCGTGGGTACATCTCGCCCTACTTCATCACCAACACCAAGCTGGGCAAGGTGGAGTTTGAAAACCCCTTGATTCTCTTGTCGGAGAAGAAGATCTCCTCGATCCAAGACATCTTGCCCTCGTTGGAGTTGCTGAACCAATCTCGTAGACCTCTTTTGATTCTCGCAGAGGACATCGACGGCGAGGCCTTGGCTGCTTGTATCCTCAACAAGTTGAGGGGCCAAGTCCAGGTGTGTGCTGTCAAGGCTCCAGGCTTCGGTGACAACAGAAAGAACATCTTGGGTGACATTGCCATCTTGTCTGGTGGTACTGTGTTCACCGAGGAGTTGGACATCAAGCCAGAGAATGCCACTTTGGACTTGTTGGGATCGTGTGGCTCCATCACCATCACCAAGGACGACACGGTTGTTTTGAACGGTGAGGGCTCGAAAGACAACATCCAGGCCAGATGTGAACAAATTAGAACCACCATCGACGACCCACAAACCACCGAGTACGAGAAGGAGAAGTTGCAAGAGCGTTTGGCCAAGTTGTCCGGCGGTGTTGCTGTTGTCAAGGTGGGTGGTACCTCCGAAGTGGAAGTCGGTGAGAAGAAGGACCGTTACGACGATGCCTTGAATGCCACCAGAGCCGCGGTGCAAGACGGTATCTTGCCCGGTGGTGGTACTGCCTTAATCAAGGCTTCCAAGATTTTGGATGACGTCAAGGCCGAAGCTGCCAACTTTGACCAAAAGTTGGGTGTGGACATTATTAAGGCTGCCATCACCAAGCCTGCTAAGCGCATCATTGAGAACGCTGGTGAGGAAGGCTCGGTCATTGTGGGCAAGATCTTCGACAACGACTCGTTCAACATTGGTTACGACTCAGCCAAGGGCGAGTTCACCGACATGATCGCTGCCGGTATCATTGATCCTTTCAAGGTGGTTAAGAACGGTTTGGTCGATGCCAGTGGTGTGGCCTCGCTTTTGGCTACTACCGAGTGTGCTGTCGTTGATGCTCCTCAACCTAAGGGACCCGCTGCTCCACCCGCCGGAGGCATGGGTGGTATGGGCGGTATGCCAGGAATGGGCTTCTAAGCTCGCCCTAAGTGCTCTACATTTGTATATAGTTACGAGTACTGTAAAAAACTGGTGTGCGAATTATTTGAGCGCGATGCGAAATCAACTCTTCTAAAATCATCTCTTCTCATCGCACAATGACATGTTTGAACTGGCACTTGTTGATGTGCAAGAGTCTGACTCGAAAAAGAAACACAAGCATCTCGAGCGACTCCTAAGCAAGGCCGTAGAAGTTGGAGAATATAATCGTATTCGGTCCAGTTCCAGGCTCACAAAGAGCCAAAAGACAAAGCTTCAAACTCACAAGGCTCGAAAAACTATCCTTAAAAAATTGCATTCGGAGCTAAGTAAGCGCCATAATCCTGAAGAGACGTTTGAAGAATGGAACTCGCAAGATTCGGTTCCCGCCAACTCGGAGGCAGCGCTCACAAAAGCGGTGGTAAGTGAGCTCAGTGAGAACGAAAACGAGGACGAGGCATCTTCTGCTTCGGAAGATGAAGTTGAAAAGCATCTTGAAGAGATAACCAGTACTTTCGACCAGTCTTCAACATGGGCAAAGGCGAACTTTTTGATACGGGCCAAAGGGCTTGAAGTTTTTCCTCATCATGACGTTCCCAACGGCTCGGAATATGGCATGGCTGGCGATTCCAGACTGAAAGTTGGACTGAAAAAGACCCACGCTGCCCATGTCACGGTACTATTACACTTGAACATCCTCAGACGAAACTGGAACTTGGCCTACAAATTGTTTTGCTTGTTGATCCGAGTACCTGATATCGACATTAGAACTATATGGCCGCTTGGAATAGAAATCTTATCCCAGAAGCAGCGTGAAGCTCCCAGGAGTGGAAATGAACCAGAACTTTACAAGGACGAGAAGTTTTTTGACTGGCTTACTTCATTCTACAGCACCCGTTGGCATCATAAAGCAACGACGACATATCCATCTCGTCGATCTGCTGCGCCAGTTTGGCGCTCCGGTTCAAGGACCCATGCTCCTCTCTATGTCATATCATCTTTGTGGACGCTTTTGGTCCGCCGTGACTTTTCCAAGCTTAATGATAAACTTAGCGAAATGCTACTTGAACCTCCATATAGTACAGACGGAGTGTTCCACTTTTTGCTTGCTTCAAGTAAACTATTGGAAGCGTTCGACTTGAAGCAACAATATGCCAACACTAATGATGCAAACCATAGAAGTGACCTTGAGGCACAAATCAAGAAAACCATAATCTTAACTGAAAAGCTGTTAGAAAGTTGTAAACAATGCAACTTCAGCTTTCCAGAATCTGAGTTTCGAAATGAGATAGATTCCATAAGAATGATTTACGACTCGGAGGCTTCACATTCAATTTCCACTCCGGAGCACAACGTCACCTCGCATCTCCACGAGGGCCCAAGCTTACCTATATTGGACGAAAATGAGGACATTGAAGAAGCCACTTATGTGGACTTTTCCAGTGACAATGACGATTACCAGGATGCCAAAGAAAGTCTCGACCACTCAAGCAAAGCAGACTTGGAGTTTGACTTTGAATTGTAATGTACTATTATTCCCATGTATCATATATTAATCTTAAAATTCCTAAATCATTACTCGTTTTCGGTGTCAGATCTTCGTGGTCGTAAAATATCCAACTCCCGGCCACCGACGCTTGGTCTAATGGTCAAGGATCCACGATGCCGGGTGGAGAAGTCAACCCTGTATTGCATTTCAGACATGCGGTGGATTGGAAGGATTGTCCAGTTGGGGGGTATAATGGCATTGTCAGGCAACTTGATCGTCTGTAGCTGGTCTGAACTATCTCCCCATTCTCGTGTTTCCAAAGATTGGACATCTTGCCTGAGCGAGGAAGAGACTTGCTCTCTCGCGAGGTTCTGCTGTCTTGCCAACTCAGTGTACTCTTCGAGTCTTCTGTCCAATACCTCTTCGGTGTGAACAAAAGGATGCTGAGGAATGGGCTGTTCTGGCTGAATATTGGTAGCATTTGTTTCTGTACTGGAGGTGGGGTTACCAGCAAAGACTTTTCGGCGACACAAGGGACAGTTCTCCGAGCGTTCGAGCCAATCTTTCAAGCATCCCATGTGCAATATATGACCACATTCAAGCTTTTTGGGGTACTTTCTCGCTGAAAGCGGACGACCACGGGTTTCTCGATATGCCTCCACGCTGTACATATCCTCACGGCAAATTATACAAAGATTGTCCGTGGCACTCAAGTCTTCAGTGGTGGCCGTCGCTAACTGGCTATCCAACCGCCTAGCTGACTCGATGAATGCAAACAACAGGGTGATCTCCACATAAGTCTTCTTGATTGAGGAGTAAGTGCCCTGAAGCATGGATATGGGTAGTGATAAACCCGAATGGAAAGTGAGAAGATAGATGAATGCCAAGTACGACACAGCCTTGAGGGAAGACGAAAAAATGTCAATGGCTTTGTTATAGTAGCCCTTGTTCTCCCACACTCTCAGGCCCAGGTCCGCCTCGGAGATGGTGTCGTCAGCGTCCACGTCGAACTCGTCGTCGTCTTCATCGGCATCGTTATACACTGCAAGTTCGTAGATGTTCAACAACAATTTGGAAAAGAACGTAAGTGCCTCGACGCCAAGCAAGGCAAATTGAAACCCGAAAAGCAAGCATGTTACGGAATTGATGCCTTTGAACGCATCGTACACCAAGAACTTGGCAAAGACGAAATCCGCCACAATGAAGAATGCAATGAGCCATGTGTAGAGGCTGGAAATGTACTTTCTCACCACGTCAGATGTGGTGTAGCGCTCGTCTGCCAACGCGTTGACAACCTTCATATGTACAAAGTCGAGGCGATCGGTCAAAACGACATGGAGCAACTTGGACATCACTATGAATCCGAGCAACACACAGTTGAGCAAGTTATGGTCGTTTGCAGCTAAATTGAACAACAAGTTGACGGTGAACATCGGAACCGACTCCACGATGTGCTCTATCTCGATTATTCGGAGCTCGCCAAAGAGCAACACCTGGAGGATCCTCCCGGAAATGATAAATGAAAAGAATATGAAATTGATAAGGATTCCGAGCTTGAAGCCATCTGTGATTTCAACGATAAACGAAAAGTAATTGTGCGCTACTTCGAGAGAGCTTGCAATGGACCACGCTAGTAGCGCCACAGACAAGGCGGAGTAGCCAATGAAGTATTTGGCACCGCTAGTTAGCGTCATGTTCAAATGCGGTATGCGCTGTAACGATTTGAGTCGCAAGTTGGCTGTAAATGCAGGACTGGTATAACGCATGTATACAGGACGGGTGATCTAGATAGATCAGACAATCAATAAAGTCTTACCAGTAAAATGTGATAAAGCTTCGCAACTTCCAAGACCATAGAGACTAGTGGGGAGGGAAGAGATACATGATAAAGTGTGTTGCAAATGGAGATATCCTAGTACAAATCGCAATTTCTAGTACAACAGTCAAATGGTTTGTGAATATAATACCTTGTAGTATATAATTTCTTAGTATATAATACCCTTGGACCTAGTATACAGATTAGTGTGCCGTAAAATACAGATTGTGATGTTTGATATGGTCGTTCGCCTGATTATGGGACGTTTGATTTGGTGGTTCGTCTCTTCTTTGCTATGCTTTCGTTGTCGCTGTTTGCACGGGACAAGGACGGAATTTTGGAAAGTGGGTGTAGCTGTGTATCAGCGGTTCGTTTGACTGCTGGCCCGTTAGTCGGATGTGCCCTGTTGGGTGAAACCTCTTGCAAGGCTCTGTCGGTGGTAGATTTATCTACTTCAAACTCTTGTACGGAGTGCAATGTGGCCGTGGTGTCAACAAGACCCTTTTGAACTTGCCTCGACCTGGAATTGATCCGTTCAAAAGCTCCCTCTAGCTCCTTTATCGTACCATCAGTATTCTCTTTATTGATACTGTCCTTCAATAATTCAAGTTGGGGATTGATCCTTTGATGTAAGGTGTCCCCGATGGTTTTCGATGCAGATTCAATGCCATGTTCGATCATTTCCAACAGCTCTTTGCTCGACTTGCCATAAGACTGTAATTCGTCTACAGCAGAGGCTTGCAAGTGCCCAGACCGAGCTATCCAAGACGACGCGTGCTTTTGCAATTCGTGTTTTTCCACTTGCATTTTATTTACAGCATCTTGTGTCAAAAGACGTGGTAGTTCACCTTGCTGCTGGGTAAATGTCTTGTTGACCATTGCCGCAATTTCGGTGGTGATTGTATTTTGCATTGCAGCTAGGTTGTTTGTAATGCGTTCCTTGATTGAGTCCAGTAAGGCAATTTCAACATCTTTCAAATGCTCCTCAGTCACGTACTTTTCAAAAACACTGTTGGACGATCGAGCCTCGTCAAGCTTATGTTCCACCTTACTTTGGCAAGCTTCACGTAATGTATGCTGCTGACTCACCTGCTCTCCTATGGGCTCTAGCACTCCTGGAAGCACCTTCAAAGCGTGTTCGAACTGGGAGTTGAGCTTCTCGGAAACCTCGTATAGTGACAGTTTAAACCCATTCAACGAAGCTGCGACCTTGTGTTGAACTTGTTGCATGAAATTGACATCATTACTGTCAGAAAGCTCGGATGAAATACCCGTGATAGTGGTGAGTGCTTCATTGATCTTTTCGGATACTGTAGTCTTCAAAAAGTTCGATGCACGTTTGTAGTTATTTTCAAGCTCGGACATTTTCTGCGTCATCGTCATGATTGTTTCACCCTTGCTGGCGACATCAGCTTCGAGATCACGCTGTTTGCTTTGAGACACTCGAACCAAAGAGTCCAATTCCTGCTTTGCGCGTTCATTGTCTAGGGCTTTGTTCTCCAATGCGGTATTCTCCTGTTTGGTTTGCTCGAGTTTCAAGCTGAGTCCCGTAATCAACGCTCGTGATTCTCGAAGCTGGGTTTTGAGTGACTCGGTTTCGTTCACAAATTCATTGTATGTGGTTTCGTCCATCCATATCCCGTTTTTCTTGCGCGTGGCTACCAAGTCGTCTTGCAACTTCCGTAGCGTATTCGACATGTCACGTATGAGTATTTTTTTGGCAAGATAATCGATAGAGTCTCCAGATTGTGGCTTGTTCTGAATGCTCTTGGCTTTCGAAGCGTACTCAAGGGTCGACGTGGTCTCGTCTAGATCTATTCTCGCAGGGGATATGGTGGTGATGAGAGTGGTCTTGGTGTTGCCGCCTAACGAGTCTTGTAGCAAGCGGGTGAGTTTGGATTCACGGTAGGGAATGTGAGATAAGGGACCGGCTTTGTCACTTAGGCAATTGATGACCCGGCCCAACGTAAGTAGACTCTGGTTGATTGAGCCTGCCTCTTTTGCCCGTTGGTTCACGGCGCCAGACTTGTGGATGTTTTCGGAACCAGCCAAATCAACCAAATTCATCTTGGAGATGCGCACCATCTCGTTTTTTGCGGCATCCATGCGGTAGAGGTAGATTGTGAATATGGAATGAGAACGAGACGACACATCGTTCATTCTCGTCGATGCTGTTGTTCTTTTCTTGTGGCCTTTTTCAAGGAGATCCACCGCTTGGCGGGCAGACGTCACCACCTGCTCGATGAGATTCTGCACCACGATGCCACTGGACGGTCCAACCACACGTTTCTGGGTCGAGTCGAAGATGCGCAACTTGGCATTGCCGGTGTCGGCGCCCAAAAGATCCTTTATCTCTTCGTTGTAGAGCTCCATAAACGAGCACCGCACAGAATAGTCGCTATTATTGGCGTCTAGTGCGGTGAAAAGTTCGGTCAAAACCCGGGGAACGATACCCGCCCTTTCAGAGAGCCTTACCGACAGCCCGTGCTTCTCGTGGGCGAGATCGCCACACATGGTGTAGGTTTTTCCGGTGCCGGTTTGGCCGTACGCCAACACGGTGGTGTTGTATCCGGCAACAAAGTCGTGGAAAAGCGGGAGTGCTACCTGGTGGAAGAGCATCAGCTGGTCGGCCTGCGATCCGTATACCTGGTCCACGGAGTATGTTTTCAGGTTGACAATGTGGGAAAAGGTGGAGGAGAGGTGCGACGGAGAGTCGTTGGGCGCACATAAAGTGACGGTAGGATTAGCCACCGAGTATGTTTCCACGGGCATTTCCACTACCACGGGGGAATTGGCCTTGACCTCCCTTTCGTTGCGCCCTCGACATCGGACGACGACCTGGATGTTGGACATGGTGATTAGCGAGAGGTGTTTATTTACAAAATACGTAGAGCGGCTGGTGCACGGGTGCAGGGGCCCATCGAGCAGGGACGGCCACGGCGGTTTTGGCTCATTTGGCTGATTCGGTGGATCTGGTGGATTTGGTGGACTTTCCGAGCCTGCTAGTCAAAGAAGTCGTCGTCGTCGTCGTCGGCACCCACCGTCGGCTTCCGGTCAAACACAATCTTCGCCGCCGTCTTCTTCTTCTCGTCGCGTGACAATCCGTCAAGGATGTCCACCACGTCCAGCTCGGCCAACTTGCGCGAAATGGCCCCCGTGGACGCTAGCTTGACTATATACTGCTCCACGGCGTCGGCTCTGTCGGGACGAACGATGCGGACTCGGCTCAACCGTTCTCGCGCACTGGGCTCGAGCACCTGTGCAAGCATGGATGTCTTCATGTCGTCTTTTCTGGAGTCTGGTGCTGGCGCCTGGCCTGTGTTCTTCTGCAACTCCGCCAACCGCGCCGAGCGGATTGCATTTAGTTCCGAGTCGTCCATGGCCTGGAACCTGGAGCGAGCAGGAAGACTATCTGAAATTTTCAGGGCGCGGCACGACTGCCCCAAAGCAACGGGCGAGGACCGGTTGTGTGAGAGCATTGGGTATGAGTGCCAGAGACAAGCTGAATATCATGCGCAAGTACAAGATTGTGTTTCTCGGCGACCAGAGCGGTAAGTAGCAGCGGTTTTCCATGGCCAGATATCGCTAACGCAGTGGGCAAGACGTCGTTGATAACGAGATTCATGTACGACACCTTTGACGATCAGTACGCCGCGACCATTGGCATTGATTTTTTGCTGAAAACCATGTACTTGGAGGACAACAGGACCATCCGGTTGCAGTTGTGGGACACCGCGGGGCAGGAGCGGTTCCGATCGTTGATTCCGTCGTACATACGAGACTCGCATGTGGCTGTGGTATGCTACGATATCACCAACAAAAAGTCGTTTCAGAACTTGGAAAAGTGGATCAACGACGTGCGCCTCGAGCGCGGCGACGACGCCATCATCGTGTTGGTGGGCAACAAGCTCGATCTCAAAAACAAGCGCCAGGTGACGGCGGAAGAGTGCGAAGAGCTACATAAAAAGGTGGGAAGCAAGTTCTACATCGAGACGTCCACCAAGGCCAACCACAACGTCAAGTTGCTCTTCAAGAAGATTGGCCAGTGTCTTCCCGACTCCAGTGACGCCGAGGGCAGTGGCGATGCTCAGGGTAACACTGAGACCATCGACATCACCGTGGACCAGAACGAAGGACAGAAGAGCGGCTGCTGCTGAGCTGGGTGCGAGCTGCCTTGCTGAAAGTGGGCCGGTTCAGTCCGGTTCAGTCCGGTTCAGTCCAGTTCGGTCCAGTTCAGTCCAGTTCAGTCCAGTTAGTCAGGTTCAGTCCAGTTCAGTCAGGTTCAGTCCAGTTCGGGCCAATTCAGGCCAATCCAGTCAATTTGGTCCGGCGACGATTCGCTCATATTATGGTCAATGTAGGGCTATTCACATATTTCCCACAACTCAGCATCGGAGTGCCATGTCACAGATTGTAATCTGGTGTGGTTGTGTCTGGTTGTTGTATCTGGTTGTTGTATCTGGTACGACTGTATCTGGCTAGTGAGTGCTGGCCATGACTTCGTCATCCGAATGGCGTGCCAAATCCGGTTGACACGATGGGCATCGAACGACTCTACGTCTGTGTGCGGCACCACGCATCTAATATGATTATTTTGCACGCTCGTAAAATAATAAAACACGCAATCAGACCCACTGTTTGATGTTTGTCAGCAGGTAGATGAAAAGAGACTATTCACAAAATACAAATGAAGCAGCAACCGAACCAGCACCGTACCGCAACGCAGCTCGCCGTGGCAGCTCGCCGTGGCAGCTCTTGTTTTTACATATTTTTCACCCCTAGTTTATGCCGTTTAGGCGTTTAGGCTACTTGACACATTTAATATTCCTATATACAGTCAGAGAACACGCTCGCAGTGTGGAGGGCGCCTCCCAGTGCGGCCGTATCATCAGCGGCATCAATAGGGGCATACGCTGCACCGCTTGGGACCACCTCATTTTACCTCTATCGTTATTTTTTACCGAGTCCACGTAAAAAACTGTCGCGGATGCTGCATGAGAACGACACAACGCTACGATAAATGGGTGACACGCATGTTTTCGGGTGGTTCCGGTATTGTTGGTCATGCTAACAATAGAAAATTTCCACCGTAATACGTATGCTTGCATATTCTCGTATGTTGCAGTCACAAATACCTTATCACATCATACGGTGGTTGGCCACCCAACGACTTCAACTCAAAACACTGCACCACACACACACACCACCCCCTACTCGCATATCGGCCATCGGCTGCATATCCGCTACAGACGCCCCAAAGAAACGTGCAGCATCAGGGTAATCGGTATACCCAGCCGTATGCACGATTTGTGCGGCGCACTTTAACCTGCTTGGCGTTACCAACGCCCCAGGCTTCTTCGCGAAAATAAGCGTGCCAAGCCCAACGCCCATCAAAAGCATGACTCCATTATTCCTCAATTTCAAGGGTTGAAGCACCCCCTATGCTCATACTTTAGGGATATGCCAAGGTTTCAAATTACGAGCATCCCTCGTATTAATTTTTTTTCTTAGTTTCTTTTTTCCCTTCCTGCCCTGATGGGCCACCGTCGGCGCACGCACCAGTAATGCAGTAGTAATGCAGGCCGCTGTGCTAAAGGAGGTCATCTGGGTTCCTGAGGCGCTGCGGCGCCGGGGCGAAAAGTGTCAAACTACACCATTTCCATTCCTATATACCGCTACATATACTTGTAGTTTTATTTGTCTCTGTCATCCGTGCACTCTCCCTAGCAGCTCTGAATGGCGCCTTTTCCTCTGTAAACTGATATTTTCGCCACGAGATTCATTTTTAGACATAGGCACACCTGCATTCATTTTGAGGGGTGCCAGGTACGGTACGACTACGGGGTCGCGATGCAGGTTTTCGCGTTGAATTCGCAGGCGCCCCATCTTTTCGCTTGCACTCTTTCTTTCTTTACTGTTGTTGTGATAACCTGTTTGAACCAAATATATCGCCTTAGAATCGCCAGCGTTGCCATATAGGCTTTTTTTTTGCGGATTTTGACACATTTTTCTCATTAGGCGGCATCTCCGTTGTTTGTTGTTGAAAAAACCATCCCTTGACACCGACAAAAATAGGCCTTCACTTCAATACTTGACCAAGAAAGACCTAATATACTCAAGCTGCCCCCTCTAAATCCCAGCCTTATTTTCTGTTTGCCATACGACAATATTGACGCTGAACTACTATTAATGCCCAACAGAATCCACGATTCTGTAGTCCGTGCCAGTATGAATTCAAACCCTTCTCACCCGAAGTTAACGGCCACCCATGCCCCACCAGCCAGGCCCAAAAGACCGTCCAAGGGTCGGGTGTTCCAGTGTACCGGGTATCCTGATTGTAATATGTCTTTCACGAGGTCGGAACACTTGGCCAGACATTTGCGTAAACACACCGGTGAGCGGCCGTTCACCTGTCCTCATTGCTCAAAGAGCTTCTCGCGCTTGGACAATCTTCGCCAGCACAAACAGACTGTCCATGCCTACGAAGCGCTGCCCATGCATGGTCACAAGGATGACTACCAAGACGTACATCAGCCCGAAACTCCCTACCATTCCTCCACAAGTTCCTACGGTGGAACTCCTTTGCAGCCTGTGCTTATCTCTCCGGCTGACTCCGCATCTCCTAATTCCCGCTACCAAGACGGTAGACCACACCAATATATGCAATACGACCAAGGTCTCAAGATCCCTTCACATCAGTTCAAGCCGAAGAGAAGACCAAGGCCGTTGTCTCTTCTGCATTCTTTCATCGACCAGAGCAATTCCTCCCCCGATACAATGAACTTCCTGCGTCCGCCGTTGCACTCGGCTCCCCCGGTTCCTTTCAACAAACACCGTAATGTGGTCACCTACCCACTGAGCTCTAACTTGATCCCCACCATGGTCTCACCATTGTCGCCTCTATTCCATCAGTCATTCAGCCAGGTGGGAGCGAGGGGAAGTGCGACGCTACCACCCATTACGTCGCAAAACAACGTCACTCATCTCACATCCCCATATGCATCTTCGACCTTCCGATTTACTCAGTCAAGCTTGCAGCTGCCTGCAACCCTTCCGTCGGTCAAGCAGTTGTGTCTCAGCAACCGCAATATGAATAACTCTACCGAGACGACGGGCCCGGCTGCCACTGTGGGTCCTGCTACGTCGAAGGAGAGCTCAAAGGAATTTAAAGACGAGAACCGGAAGAGCTGGCTCCAAGGTGTATTAAATGAGGACACAAACCAACAAAATACCAAAGATGCTCCTGCCCCTCAAAGAGACAACTCGAGCTCGGGCACGAAAAAGGCCACCATAACTAGCTTACTATCTCCATAATAATGACGTACATTTGTACAATAAATTAACCTGTGCACCAATGAGGTCTGTAAATCTCAGCCGCACTAATATCGAATTTTCTCTTTCGTACTAATGAAGGACGTAGAGTCCATAGTCGACAAAGACAATGAGGCTGCCTCCTTTTTGCATAGCAAGTCTTCGCCTCTATCGGAGGAAGAACGACAGTACCTATTAAGTAGACACGGAACATTGGATCTAGAGCCAATGCCTCATGCTAGTGATAACGACCCTTTGAATTGGCCACTTCGAGTAAAGATTATACAGCTCGGAATGATAGCCTTTCATGCATTTTCAACGACTTTTATGGCTGCAGGTTTGATCCCATCCTTCGCTACACTTCTGGAGGAATTTCTGACCACAATCACTGCATGCTCGTACTTGACATCTGCACAAATTATAGTCATGGGATTCTTTCCCCTCTTGTGGATACCACTAATGGACAAGTATGGTAGACGGCAGGTACTATTGTTATCCACCTTGGTCTCTACAGCATTTAACATTGGCTGCGTGTTCTCCCATACATACAGAAACTTGATGATATGCCGTATATTTCAAGCAATTGCCATTTCTCCCGCTATAGCAGTTGGGGGCAGCGTTGTCAAAGATCTAACCTTCAGTCACCAGCGGGGATGGTGGACGGGATGGTGGGTGCTCGGCGTTACACTAGGAACACATGTCGGGCCGCTCATTATGGGCTTTGTACAATATAACACATCCGACACTAGAAACGTTTTTATTGTGTTCACAGTCATGAACTTTGTTCAATTTCTAGGGTACTTGTTTCTTGGTCGTGAAACTGTCTACGACAAGAATGTGTTCAGTGAGTCGTTGAACAAAATTTATCGATTTGTGCCCAAGTCCTCAAAACACTTCTCCGTGATATCAATAATTCGTCCGTTTCTGACCTTGCTCCAACCGCGAGTGGCAGTAACTGCTTTCGCTTATGGAATAACCTTCAGTTATGCAAACGTCGCATGTGGAGTAGAGTTGACAAGCTTGTTTCACGAGAAATTCAATTTTAATCCTCAACAGATTGGGTTGCAGTTCTTGAGCTTGATTGTAGGCTGCATTCTTGGCGAGCAATTGGGAGGCTGGATTTCTGATTTCTGGATGAAAAACATGCGAGTCAGACTCAAGAGGAACTGCATTGAGGACAGGTTGTGGATCTCGTATCTCGGATTCCTGACGGCAATTGCAGGTCTCATTATCTACGGTGTCTTGTTGGGAAGAATAAGCGATGGTAAATGGAAGTTTGGGCCCCTCGTGGGGTTGTGTGTGGCCTCCTTCGGTCTCCAAATTGTAACCACTGTCCTCGTCACCTATGCTATCGATTCCAACCCATCAGAAGCATCGCATATTGCCTCGGCAATAACGGTTGTGAGACAAATATTGGGCTTTGTGGGACCCTTTTACTTTCCACCGATGTTTGAGAATCCCAACCTCGGGATTATGAGGACTTACTGTGTTTTGGCTGCCATTACGGGAATACTAGGGATGGTGCCGATAGCCATCATCCACCTTGCATGGTCTAGGAGAAATTGACCAGTTGCAGATCAACTTTAGCTATCAGTAGAAGGTAATTGCGAATTTCACGTATAATGAGCATTTTTTGATGTATTTTATTCGTGAACTCGAAGTCGTCAGCTTCTTGGTACGCTTGCATCAACTTTTCGCTGGTCATGCATACCTTATCAAGTCCCTTCACGTATTGGAGATAATGGTCCCAGACTCGATCAATCTCGCTCAAAACTCGAGGAGTATGTTCATCTTTAAGTACCTTGATACCGTCCTGGATATGAAACTTCTCCATATCACGACGTAGCTCTGGTAGCAATACCAGTACTATAAATTCCTCGTATCTCTTGATAAGTTCATATAATTCGGCATTTGATTTCTTTTTGGCATTTCTGATTATATTTAGTCGATAGACGTCCTTTGCAAGTTTAATAACGCGAGGGTCTTTCGTTTCGAGTGAATCTATGATATCTTGCGGAACATCTATGCTGTGGATTTGATACTTCTCTCGTAAGTAGTTCTCTAGTACGTCTTGGTGGTTATCTTCACGTTCTTTCACAAGACAAGAAGTTGGCAAAGAAAAGCCGGCGTCAACATGTGATGCTATGCGATCTATTATTTTGCGATTCTCCTTTAGGACTTTACTCAACTGTGAAACTTGCTCAACCAATGGTTGAATTCTCTCTCCTTGATACTGTAGCATATTATTCTGTTCTCCTAGCTATTTGATGCGCATAGTGCGCCATTTCGCAGAAAGCCTGCCTACAATCGATTGTCATAAAGATGTACTTTCATCTCACATTATTTATAAGGTTAAGGGTGGGTAGGAAGCAAAGTAGGCTATTATCGCGAGCCAAGTTGCTGCTGTTGGATCTGAGCAGACTTTCTCTCTTGGCGACCTTTTTTCATCACTTGTTTCAACGCAACGCTATCCAATGGATCCAATAATTCAAAAGAGCAAAGCAATTCGTCACTGACACTCATCACTGCTCCCCAATTGTCAAACTCTCCACAATAGTTAGGCGCAGAAAATACTGTCACCAACGTTCGATCGTTGAAAAATTCATAACCGTCTTCGACAACCATATGCGCTCGACAGACCAAGTCAAATCCAAACTTCTGCAAAAACTTATTGATGGCAGTCCTGGAGAACACATAAGACACTCCTCTCTCGTTGTCTTCCCATTCGTTTTGTGTATCCGCCGGGTCTGACCAAAGGAGATCGTTTAATAGCCCGTAATCGGGTACGTCAGTTGGACGAGCAATCGTTCGAATTTCGTCCATTGAATTCAATACTGGAGAAAGACCTCCATGAACACAAAAGATTTTCCCAGCAACTATCGCAGCGATTGGCAAGGTATTAAAGGTGTCAATAAATAACTTCCAAATTTTGATGCTGCATCGTCTTTTACATTCGTCATAAAAACCATAAACTCTTGTGACATTGGCGCTTTCATGATTTCCCCGCAAGAGAAAAAAATTCTCTGGGTACTTAATTTTGTAGCACAACAAAAGAAGGATAGTTTCCAAAGACTGTTTCCCTCGATCGACGTAATCGCCCAAGAAAAGGTAATTTGTCAGAGGTGGAAACCCACACTTGGTAAATACACGGATCAAATCCCCATACTGGCCATGCACATCTCCCACAACCTTCACCGGTGGTGAGAGCTCAAGTAGGGACGGTTGAGATAAAAAGATTTCTCTTGCTTTGGCACAAACCAATTGTATCTCAGAGTTCTTCAAGCACAAATTCTTAGACTTCTTGCCACTGTAGCCGGCGTCAAGCAATCTCTGAATAAGGTCTTCTATGTCAACGGTATTCCCACCATTTGTATAGTTGGAGCTTGTCTTACTGAGCTTCTGTAAATTGGATGACGAATTATTGACAGAAAAGTTGCTTGTTCCACTCCTTCTTGAGGACATGGAGATAGCATCTGCTACATCGCTGTCTTTGTCATTGTTTGCTGAGGAACCGGTTGGCTGGGGGGATAAGACATTTCCACTGGTACTTTGAAATGAATGGTTCGTTGAGGTCCTGGTCACAGGGATGCTGTCGCTTCCATTCGCATCGCCGTTTCCAAGAGACTGGAATGAAGACGACAATTTGGGAGAGCCAGTCTGAAGGTTGCTTCTCAAGGGCGAAGAGGGGAAGTCAAAATCGGTGTCATTGGTGTTGCGTCGAATGAGAATAGGATCCTTTGGCTCCACCTGGATCATTGAAGGTGGTAGGTTGAGGTTATTGCTCGACGAACTGTTGTTCAAGTTGAGTCCTGAGGACGACTTTGAGAGGTGGTGGTTATCCGACCTAAGATAATCGAACTTCGCGTCATTCGTCAGGATTCCTACGCCGTTGCCGGTGCTTGACGATGAATTCTTTCGTGAAAGTGCCTTGGGTGACTTCGGCCCAAGCTTGGGTGAGTCTGTGTTGGTGTCATCTCGCAGAAGGGATACACGAGACCTGATAGACCGACCGGATTTAGCGGAGTTGCCCGTATCAGTTCGGGTGAGTTGAAGTCCCTTTGAGTCCCGCGGTTTCGATGTGTTGTTTCCCATTAACCGATGCTCCTACGTCTGTTCTGCTCAGGCTGGTGTAGAGTGAGCGTAATATGAGTGGATACTGTTCTTCGATACGTGCAAGCCTCGGGGCGGTGCTTTATAATCGGGACCGTTAAGAATAGAAGGGTATATAAAGTATGCAAGTAAGTCAAGAAAGGTGCAGAATCAGTGTGAATGACTTAAGCGCGATGTATTGACGTGATGTGTTTGTCGCTGAACACAAGAGTAACGATAGCTTGCCAAGGCGATGGAGAACGAACAAAGGGTTACGCTCCTGTTTGTGTGCAGTCTGCATTATCACTGCGGTGTGCACACGCCGGCATCTAGAACACCGAACGTGGGGCGGGTAAGCGCGTGGAATCGTTGCGGTTGAAGCAGATAGCAGTACGAGGGCAGGGTGGAGAAGCAGTATGGACCGCAATGGGGTGACATTCGTGTCCATGTGCCAGCATGCAACCGGCTCAAAGAAGACATGTCCAATGTGCGTAGCAGAGCCAAGATGACGAAACTGGCTTCTTACTTGAAAATAGCTACGTAGTCTACTTGATAGTTGTATCTGCTACATCTATGTATGTAGAGCATAACCATCTGGTCCCCCTATTGATTACGTACGGGGAAAGCGTTTATACAGGCTGGTGACAGCTTGTTGTGGTCGTGTCAGGCATATCGTGCGCGGCGTGGCATGATAGAGGTTTGAGTCAAGGTAGCGAGACGAAGGTGAACCTCGCCACGGGTGATAAGCACCTCGTTTCATAGCTCTGCATTCGGAGAATAAAACGACAAATTCAAACTAAAAACGTTTTTCGGCAGCTGGAGCACCTTTGACGTAAAACGAGCCCGCTTCCCCCCTCCTGCACTATCGCAACTGCTTTCCTGATCTGTCAAGCGCGATAGATAACTTCCCAGTTTTGAGTCCGCACGTCCAGCTATTAATATGGGTGCAAATCCACTGGCCGTTTTTCTTTACATCGTTATCGTCGGCCTCGTTTAGCCATCTTTAAAAAACACAACTGATGAATAACCATGTTTGCTACAATGTCAGAAGAAATCCATGATTCATGTCCTAAAGGCAAACCCCGACTGCCTAGGTCTCAGGGCAAACGTGCAATGAGTGTCAGTACTGCTGACGCTTTTGCCCTGAGACCGCCAGAAGTTACAATTGCCGAAAAAATTATCAAAACCCCATCTCTCTCTCCTTCTGGGGAGCCCCAGTCGGACTCGTCAGAGTCAGATTCGTCAGATTCTCTGGTTGAAGCTCTTGCAGATTTGAACAAAGACGTTCCTAGGGACGAACTTTTAACTTCTGTTGAGTTGTGCTCTGTTAAAGATTACCGCCGAATTGCCAAAACGTTGCAAATGGCATTTGAGCAGGACCCATTTACTAACTACATACTTGGAACTGAAATGGACGACTCGAAGAGCTCCTTGAAGGCTCGTAAACACAAGACAAAGTTGATGACTTCGTTCTTCGAGTTCGCCATTTACGAGTGTTTCTCGTTAGGAGGAATAGTTATAGCAGTGAAAGACCGTGCCTTAGAGGCCGAAATTGCCATGAAGGGCTATAAAGCATCACGTGTACCTTTTTTGGGAGTATCATGCTGGTACCATATGGAATACGACCACGATCAGTTAACCTATAAGTACCCACAATCGCATAGCTTCTTAGCTAACATGCATCCTACCTCATTGAAGTTCAACTTCTTGGCCTCGTTATCACGGTGCAGACTGAAGGTTTTCAGTCCCCTCTTAAACGATGTGAGAGATTCCGTAGTCTCGAAGTTGAACTTGAATGGATCTCGCGATAATATGTGGTACTTAGCTGATATTGGTACAATTCCAGCCATGCGTGGCAAAGGATTAGCAAAGAAGCTCGTTAGCCATTTTTGCGATACTTTTGTCGACGCCTCGCCAAACTCTTGGTGCTATTTGGAAAGCACGAACCCAGTCAATAGAAAGTTCTATGAGAAGCTTGGCTTTGCCGTCGCAAAAACTTTTGATGTTAACGAAGACGATGACGAAGATCAAGCCGATCATAAACCTATCTATATGGACTCGATGTTCAGATATCCAAAGATCATCAAGAGTCACTCCAACGATAATCAGCTGACCGCCATACAACTTATGTTACTTAGCGCTTGATCGTTGGAGTGCGCATGCTACTTCCAAAAAAATATTTGAATATGCTTTTCAAAGGAATGAGTCCATGCTCTGATTTCCTGTCTTTCTTCTACAACCCATCCTTAGCTCAAATTACTCTTGTTTGTTTATATGTTTTAGTTTTAAGTAATTTGTCCGAGAGTCCTATATGTGGCTACATGAGCTATCTAGTTTCAGGTATAAGCGTCCCCCAATTGCAACCAACGAAGGATCAGACAATGTACTTGTAGATTTTGCAGCTACTTGTTGATTATGTAAGTTTTAAATATATGAGATCTCTGCAGGGCATTTCGGTATGATTTCCATTCCACGGCGTTGGCTCGTTCAGACTTTACGAGCTGGTAATAGAACTTTTGGGACCACTCGCCAATGTTTGCAAAAGACTTTCCCGAGTCAAAACAGTGAAAAGAGGCACCCCGCGATTCACGAAAATGGGCTCTACTATGGAAAGTTCACTGAAGAAGAGTATCAGAGCGCAGCAAAATATGTCAAAAGTAAATTACAAAAGCTTGAAAATGAGATAAAAGGAGAAAAAAAC
The DNA here is from genome assembly GCA_003676015.1 of Meyerozyma sp. JA9. NCBI lineage: Eukaryota > Fungi > Ascomycota > Pichiomycetes > Serinales > Debaryomycetaceae > Meyerozyma > Meyerozyma sp. JA9. The sequence continues at coordinate 50,652 of NSDU01000025.1, read as the reverse complement.
ATTAGAGAAAATATTGAAGAGTACCCCATCGTCCCGCTGCCAGCAAACCGTAGTAGAAAAGTCAAGGTTGAATCCTTGAGTGATTTGCTAGCAGAAATCATCAAAACGAATGGGCCATTATCGTTGCTGGCATATATGCGTCAATGCTTGACTCATCCGGACTACGGTTATTACACCACTAGCAATCCTTTAGACAAGTATACAGGTGACTTTGTAACTTCTCCTGAAATATCGTCTGTATTTGGTGAGATGATTGGTATCTGGCTCTTTAGTACCTGGGCGAACCAAGGTAACCCGCAAAAGATCCGTATCATTGAGTTTGGCCCTGGAAAGGGTACGTTGATGTCTGATGTTGTGCGAACCTTCAACAAATTAGCCAAGTCAAGAATCCGAAGTGATCAAATCGAGATTTGCTTGATCGAGGCGTCTCCAATTTTGAGAGACGAACAGGCTCAATTGTTATGTGGTAGTAAATTGAGCTCCTCAGATATCAAAGACTCGTTGTATTCTAAATCGTCTATCTGGGGCAATACCGTGACATGGCTTGAAACAGAAAAAGATATTGTGGATGATACACAATACGCTAACTACATTCTAGCTCACGAATTTTTTGATGCTTTACCAATCAAATCTTTTCAAAAGTCTGACTCCGGCTGGAGGGAACTACTCGTGGAGCATTCTCCAAGTGTCTTAAATACACAGGGAGTATTACCCGCCGGTGATTCATCAGCCGAACTCAGTCCAGATTTGGAGACTGAATTTCATCTCACGGTATCACCAAAAGATACCCCATCCTCTTTGATCCCTGAGTTGAGTAGCCGCTTCAACGCATTACCCACAGGTTCTCGAATAGAAATTTGCACGGACGCTGAGCTTTACGCATTAAAGATGGCCTCTCTCATTAACAATGAGCAAGGGAATGGTGCGGCCCTTATTGTAGACTATGGGTTGAGCTCAGGGATTCCTAGCAATTCGCTTCGAGGGATATACAAGCATAAGTTCGTATCCCCATTCTTTTCACCTGGAAAAGTAGATTTATCAGCAGATGTCGATTTTGAGAACCTCGCAGCAATAACCGCGAAAGCATGTCTGTCTTTTGGACCAGTTGATCAAGGAGATTGGCTACATGAGGTAGGAATTGGGTATCGGATTGATCAATTACTCAAGTCCAATGAAGGAAACCCGGACGAGCAAGATAAAGTGTATGCTTCATATCGTCGTCTCACCGACAAGAATGAAAATAGTATGGGAGGCGCATACAAAATCTTATGCCTAATGCCGCATGGTTCTCAGAGGACTGTTGGTTTTTCTACTTCCTGAACTCCCAAGAAGGTGTATATAGGATCAAATTTATAAATTTGCAAAATTATAGAAATTTACAAACTTTTGCTGCACACCCATTGATACTGGGAAACATCTTCAACCAAAGACGACGAAATTGATTGTGAGTACTCTCCAAAACATATACAGTAATGCTTAAAGAGAAGCACAATTTCTTCTACTTCGTCGATTAATTCAAGTTGTCGAATACGGTTTCGATCAAGAGTATCAATCCATTCATCTTGCTGATGAGTTTCATTATAACCACCTACTGTTGCGATATCAGTAGCAAAAGCTCTTTGTAGACCGCATTCATCAACAAGGAACGATACCTTTGATGCTAAAGTTGGGTATTTCTGAAATGTCATCAAATTTATACCCCGTTTGGCCAAATTTGTAGCCATTGTCTCTCCAAACGTGTCATTGAGTGACATGGGTTCATACATTAAAAACGAGAAGTGGGTAGTGGATTCCTTAAACATTTTTACCCAGAATTGAACTACAGCTGTATTTTCTTCCTCAGAGAGATAACAAAGCACACACTCACTGAGAATCAATGTTGGCTTCAGTTTATCAAGAATAGAGTTCAACAGTTCAGCTTCTGGTGAGCCAGCATATGGCAACTGGCGAAGGTCAATTCCGAGCAAACAGTATCGCTCGCTAACATAATTTGAGTTTATGTTTTGAAATTCTTCTTTTGAGGTTGGGTCGAGCTTTGGCAAAGCACAATTGGTGATTCTGCTTAAATTTGAATCATTTTCTATGGATAGTTTTTTTATGCGGCACGAGTCTTCGAAGTCAATTTCGATATATCGAAGCTTGGTCGGGTGCTTATCCAATAACCGGAAGGCTCTTGTATCGGACCCTCCACCGAGAGAAACGATTTGTACCTCCTCAAACTTCTGAATGAACTTTTCGACGATGAGGTCTACCAGTCGAGTTCGCAAGTAAGTGCCATTGTTTATAATAGGTAGCTTGCTTTCACTGAACGATGTTTCGGTGACACGACTAGCGGAAAGATTTGAAAAGCCGGAAGTAAATCTAAGATATTTCTTGTACGATTGGACGAGTACATCTATAAAAGGGTCGGGAGGATCAAAATAGCCTTTCGTATTTGCACTGAGCCTGCAACTTAGTGCGTCTATATCCGTCGATCTGACAACTTTGTCTTTCTTCTCTTTGGGTGATAACATGTAGTTCCAAATCAAATGCGAGCTCTTTCGCGCGCAGTGCCAGAGAATCTAATCTGCTATATTTTACGAACTATTGCCCACCAGTTATCTTTTTCATAACCGGCCTTGCTTATAACACAACCAGGCACCTCTCCAATATCTTGCTCGAGCTCTCCCTGTCTATAAAGATGGTAATATCTGTAATTGATATTCTTCTCAACCACCGGCGCTTCGACTCCCATACCCTCTTCTGGCTGATCGCTCAGAGAAGCTTTGTTAGTTCCCTTACTCTGTTTCTTCTTTTGTGTTACCCATGGAACGAGTACATCCTGTTCATCACCCGACTTATAGCCTCGTCTTGACTTCTCTTGTTCGAGCGCCCAGCAGTAGACTAATAACTCTCCGTTGCTCTTGATTTTGGACATGATCTCTTCTATAGCTTTGATCCTCCTTTCTTTCGTAGAAAAATGGTGAATGACCGCAATCGAAATCGCAAAGTCAAAGGCACCATTTGGATGAGGTAAATTTAGGCCATCAGCTAAGGACACTTCATACCTGTCATTTGAGATCTTTTTGGCACACTCAATTAAGCCTATGGATCTGTCTGAGCCAATGATATAAAGTTTAGGGTTTACTCCCAAATATTTTCCATTACCACATCCGATATCGATACCTATGGAGTGGTCTTTCCTGGATAAGAGAAATTCTTCAACTATAGGCCACGGTTTGTATCGTGTCAGTGAAAAGTGCGGAGCTATTTCATTATAAACATCGTGCACGAAATGCGCTTCTCGTTCTCTTGGATCTGCTATGGCATCTAAAGAAGGTGAGGACATCAATGTCTTAAGGCATCTCGAATCGAAACTATTGTCATTCTATATACAGGATACAAATAGCGGAATTTGACTTAACTAGGCCGATTTGCAGCGGGTTAAAAGGGGATTCAGACCACAAGCTTGCTAAATTTATTGAGTTATACATTTCTACCTTACATTGGCCGCTTTATGAAGAGGTGGTTTTATCAACTGCTATGTCCTTACCGCTTGAGGCGTAACCGGATTATAATACCTTACGTAATAGACTAGATATTGGCTCTATTCTGGCTCATAACTTAATTCATTTCCCTGGGTAATGAGATTGTGGCTACATCTCATTGTCGCCCTTTCTATCGCCATCTTCTTCGCTAAAACATATACCATTACAACCAATAGGCAAACTGAATTGGGATTATTGAAAGAGTATATTGATCATGGCCTTTCAATTACGGTACCTGTCACCTTGGAGTTTGGCGACATTGGATTTGCATTTCCAGACTTGGTCAAGGCAACCCAGATTCAGGTAGACTCACATTTGAAGGAAATTGGTCACGAGAGATATGAAGTTGTCTTATTGGATAATCTTTATGTTGACCCACTACGAAATAGCTCAATATCTGTTGTTGATCATAACTCTACATCAATTGACTATGCAGTTGAAATGGTCCATGCAAGCGAAAACTTCGTGATAATTGACTCAAAAAGGTTCAAAGCTTTCAATTTTTATAGCTCAGCTGCTATCCACGAGAACGACATACCCTATTTCGTTGCTCAATGCATAATATACCATTTGCTAAAAACTGACTTGAGTCTATTCCAAAGACCCAACGCTACATTTTATCTACCACAATTACATGTGAATTTGATAAGCATCTTCTTGAATGGAGATGATTATATGGACATCCCAACTGAAAACTACAGAAAAGAAGTCCTCGAGGATTTTTTGAATGAGGTATCAAATTACTGCTCGGTAGAAGTACAATGCCACACATTAAATACCACTGAAAACTCGATTACGGAAGACATTCGGCAGTTTGAGTCAAAAGAGACATTAAATCTCCTATATTCACACCTGAGTAACCAATATCGATTACTGAATCTCATGCCTAACTATGACATTTCTTACTTCAACTTCAAAGAACCTGTCATCACCAGGCAAGATCTTTGGCCCTTTTTATATCATGCTCGCAACGCGATTGCTTCATACTTGGAGATGCCCACCTTTCCCAGAGACAACATACGAATAAAAGTTTGGGCGATGAAGAAGCACAACACAATCAAGTTTCTCCTGGAAACTTTGACCATATTACAACAAATGGACCACAACAATACCGGCAACATGAGTAGCAAAAACCATCAGAGAGAGGTCGAAGAGATTGTTGGTTCCATTGCAAGCGCCAATCATAACAGGACACAGCCGAATTGGGATCATTTGTTCAAAAGGTCATGGAGTGTGCTTCAAAGTGCCCAAAATATCTCGGCCGAGTGTACTGATGACTGAGCACAATGTTATTTGCCTACGTTTGCCTCAACTTGCCTACATGCATACACCCTATATATAAACTATATACGCAGGAATAAATTCATCTTGCGCATTGAAGTTGAAAGTACATTTCATGAGCGATACAGATAGCAACGATGCACTTAGCGATGTCAGTTTGGATGAAGAGGATGAGGAACTAATTTGGAGAGTATTCTATAACACCCGTGAGCGTAACTTGAGAGCAGAGAATCGTGAATTTGAGATGGACGATCAGGTCGAAGTCGAAAGTATTAGCGATTTATCTGACCTTGAAGATCCGGAGCTAGTGAATGAATATCGCAATTTGAAAGACGGTACAATAGGTCAAAACTTGACACAAGAGGAGAAAAACAAACTAATTGTAAGTGCCTTTTCTGATGATCATATGGATCGATTTGTCGCATATCGACGTGTGGGGATAAATAAGCCAGGAATCAAGAAACTATGTAACGGCTTTCTTGGCCAGTCAGTATCCCAGAATATGGCGATAGCACTTTCAGGTATTTCAAAAGTATTTTTAGGGGAGATAATCTCTAGAGCATTTGAAATCCAAGAACGCGAATATCGAGCACAATTAAGGGACGAAATAGAAGACAAAAAAAGAAAGAAATTAGAACGGATTACGAAGTTGGACAACAAAGAAAGTGACGAAACTGAAAGTGCTGACCTTCCAAGACTTGAGTACAATGGTGATACTACACGACCCCTCCAACCTTGCCACATTCGGGAAGCTTGGAGGCTTTATAAGCTTGAAAATGAAGGGGCATTCAGTGGGCAAAGACGAAGACAGGGTGAAGCAGATGGAAGACTCTTTCGTTGATACATATCATTATGGATAGATCTCCTCCTATCATGCCGATGGTGGTAAAATGCGAATATTGGAAGCCGGCATCGCTACAGCATTATTCTACTTCTGCGTTTAAACCAATCCATTGCTAACTAATCAAAGAACCTGACTATACTGAAATGAACTCATGGAAATATCAGGCGGTGCTTAATTGGCGGGAGAGATTCCAACTTTATTAGCATATTCTTCTGCGTTTAACTTCTCAAATTTCACTTCGAAGCGGTTGGCAAGCGCCCTACCCAAATCTTCATCCATGACACCGAAAAGAAGAGGAATTCTTTCCTTGATATAAGTTTTGGTGATGGTTGATGCATGTGCCACAATGGCTTCCACAAAATATTTACGTTGCTCATCGTTGAACACCTTCTGGTACAATTCGCGAGGCTGCTCGACATCCAATTCGGAGAAACCAGAAATATAATCGTACGAATTCAACCAGATTTTTTCATCATGGGCTCTCTTGGCTCTTTCATTTTGCAATACAGTATACTTGTCCGTATCCGTTTTGGTTACCACTCCAACGTATTTTGCTCTTTCAGTTGTTCCCAAGCCGTTGGAATATTGATCAGGATTTGAGGAAACTGCGTTAATGGGTTGCATGCTACTCAAGTAATTTGGTCTGCTTCCCTGATTGTCATAAACTGCTTCACCATCGCGCTGAAAGTTGCCGGCTAAGAAAGGACAACCTGAGCCTTTTTCGAAAGTTCTTGGCTTATTCACTGGAAGTTGCTGGTAATTTGTTCCTAATCTGTGACGATGTGTGTCCGAGTATGAATACAAACGAGATTGTAAGACAGGGTCATTTGATGGCTCAATGCCTGGTACCAAATGTGCTGGAGAAAAGGCCAATTGTTCTATTTCGGCATGATAGTTCACAGGGTTTTTGTCAAGCACGATCTTTCCAAACTTTCTCAAAGGAAACTCCGAGTGTGGCCAAATTTTTGTCAAATCGTTAATCGAATACCGAAACTTTTCAGCTTGTTCAGGACTCATAGTTTGCACATAAACGGAATAAGTGGGGTACTTCTTCTGAACAATCCTGTCGTACAAGTCTTTGATATGGTGCTCAGGTGCGGCACCTGCTAGTTCGTTTGCTTCTTGAATGGAAAGAGTTGGAAATCCGTCGTCGGCTTTAACATGAATTTGAACATAGTTGAACAGTCCATCCTCCTTCACGAACTTAAAGGTATGGCCAGAATAACCATGCATTCCAGCCCAGGTCTTAGGTGTTCCCCGCGGACCAAACATGTATGTAATCTGATGGAGACATTCAGGATTGAGAGTGTAATAGTCCCAAGTCATCGTTGAATCCATGTTTTGATTGAGGTGGGTTGATGGGTCCCTCTTCTGGGTGTGAATGAATTTGGCGAACTTATTAGGATCGCGAATGAAAAACACTGGGGTGTTGTTGAATACCCAATCCATGTTTCCTATGTCAGTCTTGAACTTAATTGAAAACCCTCTTGGATCACGAAGTGTATCAGGAGTTCCTCTCTCTCCCCCGACTGTGGAAAATCTGATTGAAACTGGACACTTATAGCCTACTGTCTGAAATGGACGAGCGTAAGTAAGGTCGGACAATGAATCAGTGAGCTCGAAATATCCGTGGGCACCTCCGCCTTTAGCATGAACAACTCTCTCTGGGATACGCTCCCGATCAAAATGACTAAGGTCGTCCATTAAGTTGAAGTCTTGCAACAACAAGGGGCCGCCGGGACCAGCTGTCTGGGCTCCTAGTGGGTGAGCAGAATATGGCACACCATTGGAGGTCGCGTAGACGGCCTCGTCTTTCGGGGTATAATATTCAGAAACCATTGTGAATAATAAGAGTAGCAAGAGATCACATCCTTAAATACCCGGCCTATTTTAAGTTGCTGTGAAAACTAGCAAGCTTACTAAACTTGTTGCTGCAAAGACCAGTGGCCAGCGTCCCCTTGCTGTCACAAGTGCGGCTCATGCGGCTCACACAGCAACCATATTTACGACATACGGTACATTTTACGACACGAGAGGACACTCTCACGGTAAATATACTGGCAATTAAATCTAATACAGAAAGTAGTGTAAATCGCATAATAATAAACAGAACACTAGAATACAAATCCCAAAAGATCAGGTGTCGAAAAGAGTCCTAATGACAGGATGAAAAGAGTAGTGATAAATATAATACAAGAAGAAAACGGAGCAAGTCGAAATCACATAACAAATCAACACAAACATATCAACGCTGCGTCGTAATCAGAATGAAATCAGAGCTTGTAACCTGTCGAAATACTAATGAGACGGGGAAGCTCTAAGCCTTGTATAAGCGAATCATAACTGATCCTATCGTAGCCATCATACTTAACTGCAGACTTGTCAAAACTACTCCGAATATATTTATTCAAAACCATAGTACGCCCTCCTCTAAAATTTCATTGAACTAGGAGAATACTAATGTAACGATTTTTATACACATAGTGCCAATCACATTAATAAATGGTAGCAAAAGTGGAGTGGCAATTCAACTCATGGCGCAGAGACATCCCATAGTGATGTTAAAACGCGCCACTACCGATGTTGCAATTAAATATTAGCCCCGAGCTCGTGAATTCAGGTGCAAGACTCTCGCTTACGACCGGATCATTATACGCAACTTAGCCTACAATAGCGACTAGCTATTGGCAAGAAAAGATAAATCGGTATTTTAACAAAAACAAAATACCAGGCATTCAAATTCAAGCGATAGCATGCTACGACTTACAAGGAGAATACAGAGTATAAAATGCTACTCCATGTCTAATGCCATATAGTACAAAAAAGTGATCGATTTATAGTGATCTACACGCAATTAAAGAACGCTGGTTAATAACTAACCTATATGATTCGTTTCAAATTCACTTCATTCACCAAAAAAAGGATACCAATCTTGCCATAATGGTAAAGATTTAGATAACAGGAGAGAATCACAGAGTGGTGAGGTTGCGTTAGCGCTATTTACTAAGTGGTGTCATGAGTGTGGTAGGATGTCACAACGGAGCACAACTTGCAAAATGAAACATTGAAATTCACAGCAGATTTGAGTTATCAATAGAGCAATTGGAAAGCTTCCAATTATGCGTGACCCTATCTGAGTTAAGTTTCATGAGCGTAAGTACAGAGCGAGAGCAAAGATTACTTCATGCTTAAAGAAAATGTCCGACTTTTCAGCAAAATTGCTCCCAGGCTCTTCCGCGACAAGTACAAAAGCTCGAAAGAGGTTTTCATGAATGTGCTAACAATATCTCTGAAATTTGAACGAGGTCCGAGTTATTTGTTAGGCTGCTATGTGGATCACTAGACAAGAAATGAAAACGCATAGATCTGAAAGAATGACTGCATTGCCTTCTTTTCGTTGCTCAAAGTTTTCTTTATTCTATTACCATTCTAAAGACCAAGTCATTATAACACAAATTTATGATGGTTCATTGTCGTTGACAGGTAAATACTGAGTGATAATGAGAATGGGCAAACATACAGTAGAGAATAATCAATTGAGTGGAATTTCTTACCTTGTTAGTGCTGTATATGAAATAGGAACTGTCTGATGTTTATTTTACTTCACAGCATTTTCCATAATGATATTTTAGATAATCCTAATTACAGATTTTTTCTATCTCTAGTTTGACGAGTGCTTTCCATCATGTAAATGTTGGTTATTCCCCCTGGCTTTGTTTTTGTACACGAATATAAATATGTAAAATGTAGTTCTTCCTCTTGACTTTCCTAAAGTTGCCAAGTTTTTCATTATTTTCACTATTATTTGTGTTATTTCTATTGAAGTTCTTATAGATAATACCGACTATCAAGTTATAACCTTATGAGTTATATTCATTGGTTTACGACGTCTATTATTTTTAGCTATATCTGATATTTATTACTTGATCAAATAAGCTTATCAATAGAGTGGGGACCTAGTTCGTTTCTACATAAATTTCGTTTACGAATAATCTTTCACACATAATTTTTGAGAAAGTTATATTCTAAGTTATATTTTTGAGAAAGTTATATTCTAAGTTATACTGCCTAAATTATCGATGTTAGAGCCGGCGAGCTTAGTCGCTCTAAAAAGTCTAAAACTTACTGGTCCTAGAAAAAGGACAGTCTTTAAATTCGTAAGCAAGTCCTGGTGCTAGAAAATGTTCTGGGCCGCTTTAGGATAGAGATAGTTACCAGCTTATTAAAGGAGTGTAATTCTAATAAAAGACGGCAGGAGCTGGAACCATTACCCTTTGAGATAGACTCTAGGTGCTTCGTATTCGTAAGTTCAATTTTATTCGTTCCAATACAGTTTTCTGTTGTGTAGCTTTCTTTTGTTTTGTCTTAATGAGTTTTAATTTTCGTGTATATATGTACTTAATTTCAATCGCGTAGTACTGGCTGGTATGGTCTCAGTTTTTTGATACTCTTTCGATTGATGGAAATGAATGAAATGGGTCACGATGAGCTGACTAGGAATAGAAAACGTATTCTAGTGCTTCCTCCTTCGAATTTGTTATTTTTTTTTTGACTTCTCTTCTTAACATTACTACTTTCCTTACCGATCTCGTTTGAAAAGGAATTCCCATGTTGTCAATATGCAGGAAAATACAGTGCGAGTTATTTGTATCAAAAATTAGGGACTTCTTGAACCTTTCCTTGCCAATTACGTGGGAATAAGATGCTTGCACGCTCTAAATCGGTTCTGTGGCAGCCATTGCTGAGAGCTCTTAAGTCCCGGCGATTGTTGGCCACTCGGAATGCATTTGATTCTCCCTTTCGATATCAGAAGCGCAGTAAGCCGTATATTCGATGGCCCTTGACAGCCGTTTTCTTTTTAGGTGGAGTTTACATGGCTTATAATGAGACTCTCTTCGACTATTATGCACGTATGACTGATACTTCTGATTCACTGCCATTATCTGCATTGCAGCTTGAATATAAGTTGAAAAATTTGCCGATATACGAGAGGCTCACACACCCGAAGCCTGGAGAAAAATGGATAAAATTATACTCATGGGAGAATTTGGACCGAAATCTACTTGAAAGTCGTGAGTATTCTGATGCCAAAAAAACTGAGTTGGAATACCAGAAGCTCTCGGTGCCCTCGCACATCTTGGCACAACCGGGAGGAATCATGATACAGCCAGTTATTTTTCATAATCTCGACACTGATGAATGTGTAACCATCATTCACGCCGGGTATAAGCTCTGTGGATACCCTTTTATGGTTCATGGAGGCATAATTGCTACATTTCTCAACGAATCCTACAAGAGGGCTGCGTCGCTCTCTAAAGATACGAGCTCCAACTTGAAAGGTGACTATAAAGTTGAGAACCTAACAATCAACTATAAGTCCCCTACTCTCGCAAACCAATTCTTAATTGTAAGAACAACAAAATCACTGAGGGAGGAGGTTGATTCAAGTGTCATCAGTTTTGAGAGTAAAATTCTTTCTGAAAATGGGAAGTTGTTGGTCAATAGTGAAGCTTCTTTGAAAAACACGGGCAGGGCATCGTTAGCACAAAGTTCACGATTGTTTAATTGGAGGAGTGGATGACTTTGGTTGTATACCTGCATATTAATATATTCTACAATTTTCAAATCTTTCAGAGAAGGAAGAGTATGATTGATAAAGTGAACAGGCAACAAGAGCTGAAAGTAGAAATCCTTGACATCAATGATCATGTTCAGGAGTCTTCAGATCCTGTAGTTCCTCACGAGCGCCAAATCATTGATGATATCATTGCGATTTGGAAAGAGGAACCATCTCTGGAGTCCTTGGGTGTTCCAAAACTTCATGCCAAGGTGAAAAGTAGGCATCCTACCTGGTCAGTGTCCGAAAAAAGAGTACGCACACTTTTGAAGTCTTATGGTCTAATTACGACGAATCAACAGTTCACCTATGCTAATGAGATACATTCGAAAATTGTGTCGAGCATCGAGCTACCTCCCAAGGTCAAGGTAACAATGACAGCCAAGAGGGGAAAGGGCCTTTACGCAAAGACTCAGATAAAGAAAGGAGATTTAATTTGGGAAGAGCGACCTTTATTTTTTGTTCCAGCTCTCGCCAATGTTAATTTAGTAAGGACTGGACGAGCATGCGCATACTGTGCAAAGCTTTTGACTCAGAGGTCGAGCACTGGATTATCTGCTCTACGTGGCTTGGATTGCAATATCTGCCCTGAACTATGGTGCTCGAAGGACTGCAAAACTCTAGATACCTTGCATGCGAAATTGAAACACAATATGTCCAGTCATTCAAATGGAAAAGGCTCCAACTTTATTGATGCTAGTGGATTTATAGCTTTGGAGGATTATTGTTTTCAAGAACAATGGAATGCGCTTTATGCAATAACTTTGATATATGCTGATATGCAAGCTGATAAATCGAGGACAAAAGCAGAATATTTTAGTTCAATGGCGCGAGTATCCCAAGAAGTACGTTACAAGGCTATAAATTCTTCCGCAGGTTCATTTGATACCATGCAAGGGGGCGCCCTTTTTGTCATTGAACAACAAGAAGCATTGTGGAATGAGGGCTACAAAAAATTTTTAAAGGTATTTCCTTCGGCTCATGAGGAAGTTCTGTTTGAGGAGTTTATGATGATGATGGGAACCTTCAACATAAATAACTTGGACTCGTGCATCTTCTTAACGCAATCTCATTTGAATCATAGTTGTCATCCTAATACAGACGTACAAGCCTCCACGGCGTCACGGACTGGTCCATTGAAAGTTTTCGCCGCTCGTGACATCAAGGCTGGTGAGGAGCTCACAACTTCATATGTGAACCCCAGCCACACATTACATCAGAGACAAAGAGAGTTGCGTGTCAATTGGGGATTTATCTGTAGCTGCCAGAGGTGCAAAGATGAAGCGAAAGAACATCATAGACGGAAATCGAGTCAAGGAATGGGTGCAAAAGAAGTCCCCTCTGACATAAGAGAAATGCTCAAGGATACGAAGAGTGCTATAGGGAATTCGGAAATAGAATTGGAAATCCCTTCGGTTCATGGAGGCCAAAGACGAAAATCTGTCAGGTTTGATGAGCATGTAATTTCTGTCAATCAATGAAGTTAATTATCTTTCATAATATTCGTGCGAATTTTAAAAAGGAAATAGTTTACACCTATGCTAACTTCTACCAAGAGAGATTTAAGATCAAGAGTACGCAAAGTGCTCTCCGGCGTAACATCAGGTGCACTTCATTGTCAGTCTACGGCTGTTTGCAACGTCTTATTAGAGAGCGAACAGTTTCGATCAGCTAAGTCCGTGGGTGTTTACATGAATATGCCTACCATGGAAGTTCACACTGAATCCATAATTAAGGCGTGTTTCGATCAACAAAAGTCTGTCTTTTTACCGAAGTGTACCAACGGATGTCGTGAAGGCAGAAAGAAAAATTACATGTCTATGATACATATACCTACACTTGAAGATGTATACAACTTGAAGCCACAAGGCAAGTACAGGCTCTTAGAGCCGATTGAGGGTACGGATGTGTTTAATACTTCTGGCCTTGATATACTAATAGTACCGGGTATGGCCTTTACAAAGTCAGGTAGACGCTTGGGTCATGGAGCTGGTTTCTATGATGAGTTCTTAACTGTATATCAATCTCGCTTCGCTAGAGTACCCTATCTAGTAGGATTGGCGTTACTGGAACAAATTGTTGATGATATACCGCATGAAGAGCACGACTGGGATCTTGATAGTATCATCAGTCAAGACGGGCAGATTTTCTGCAGATAAATTGACCACTCACTTCATTAAAACTCCAATCCAGCACTTTTCTAGCATTCGATCTGCATTGACCCAACTGTGATATTTATTAAATAGGCTGGTTCCATCTCTCCCTGCACATTTCATGATCTCGTCAACTCCACCTGGATGAAAGTTAATGTAAGGCGTAATATTAAACACTTTCCCGTTAATGCTGGTCCAACAGTCATTACGATATTTGTGAGTCTTAAGCTGATCCATGGTGACCCGTACATAGTTCGGCGGTGGCGTCAGATCTGGGACTCCTCTCATTTGAGCACGCAGCGCAGTCAGATTCAAATGGGCCCAATCGAGAGGTGAGTGACCAGGTGCGAGTTCGACTTTCCTCCTGGCCCTCTTGGTGCCATCAGATGATGACTGGACTCTCTGAGCAGACCCAGCTGAAGGGAACAACGTTCCTGGAGTGTTCCGCCTTGAATCATTACTTTCTGTCATCACCTTTTAGTCAGAAGCGCGCGCAGTTATGTGGACTCGATATTGACATTTATTGACGAGGTATGACTAAGACCTAAAATACATCGAAACATCACGAACGTTGCCGAATTTGTTTTCTATCAACCCTTTCGTAGTATAACATGTATACTGTAGTAGTCTCCAATAATACAGCTGATCTTGATACTTCAGTGATTGTGGCGTCGCTTATCCGCCAGTACGGACTCTTGATTAAGGTTGGAATCTTTTTCATCTTGACTTTGTGTGGTTCCTTTGTTGTTGACTCATCGAGTTGCTGCTGCTCTTCAAGTGTCTTCATCAAAGCCTGGGAATTAACAGGAGCGTTGAAATAGTCGCTATCGATGTCGTTAACAAGAATTTCTGCTGGTGTGGTCAATCCCGATTGAATAATTTCCTGAATGTTGGCTTCCTCTGTATGAGCTTGGTACACTGATGGTCGCTTTCCCATAAAGTTTGAAAGTTTTCTCCGGAAACCACCATTGCTGAATTCCTGGTCAGAGCCTGACGTATTGGAACTTTCTGAGTATGTGCGAGGTCTGTTGTTTGTAACTTCATCCGAAGGGGCAATTGATGGACGCCTATTACCAGTTAAAGTGAACTTCCTTCTTCTCTCTGGCTCTGTTGAAGTGTTCAGTTCCTTACTCTTCGTATCACTAGTTCCCAGAGAAGATTGTACATCGGAACTTCCCATTGCAGAGTACTTGATCTCAGGCGAGAGCTTAATTATGTTGCCCTCTCTGTCCTTGACAAAAAGTGGTTTATGCTTATAGCATTCATAGTGACCTTGTGTGTGGGATCCTTGGTGTCGTATCATAGCTTTTAGCTTATACTTGTAGTTATCATTCTCGTTGAATTTGAAATTTTGAAAGTGCCTCTTCAAGTTATCAGTCTGATCCTCCGTGATAGGCGTGTTGTTCAATGTATCCGGAGACTTGGATGCTGAGGATACTGGTGTAGCACCACTCGCCTTGGAGGGTGCATTTTTAATGTTCGTGCTCTCACGGAGTGTAGCTGTTGTCATCGTACTTTGCTGGATTGAAACTACGGATTCAGCGGAAGTGAGGGAAGATGCGTCGGAGGTATCAAGTTCACTGGCTGTGCTAATACCGGTGGACTCCTCTTCATCTTCTTCTTCGTTTCCTTTCTCTTCAAAATCTTCTCTTTGTACGTCCTCATCCTCCATATCGTTTACGTCTGTTGTCAAGACATTTGACTTGATCTGCTGTCCCGCATTGAATGCTTCCTCTTGCGCAGCTGACTGAAATTGTTTGAGTTCCTTGTAGTATTCCTGCCCTATTGAGAGCGAAAGGCTATCATTGAATGTAACTCTGCATGGGTTTCTAGTAACTTCGACACCATTAAAGCTAGACCGGGAAAGATGGATGCCAAAAACTTTTGGTGGTTTCAAAATCAGAGCCTTTCTGAGTACGGTGGACGACACTTGAGAAATATCAACTCCATCCTTTTTGTACGACTTTATGTAGTCTTCCAAACTGCTCTCAAGATCCTTATTGATACTCAATTGGGGATCACTATTAAGTTTCTTGAGTTCGTTGATAAATTCGACTTCATTGGGTGATGAATCTTTACCCTGCGCTTGACGATGCATTTCATTTTCGACGATCTTTGAAACTCTGCATTTGATACACTGATACCCCTCAATGGATTCTGAGTCGTTTTCCTCTAACATGGAATCAAGGTCAGTCGAAATTTTTTGAGGTGTATGCAACGTAAGCATCAAAAAGGGAGAAAAGCTCGGTTTCGAAACGTGAGAACAAGTTAGGCATCTCATCTGCGATAAGATTAGACCACTGAAGGGAAACTCTGGAATGTCAATGCTCTCTAACTCTTCGATCACATGAACATTATCCTGAAATCTAGAGCACCAAGAGCGGTAGTTTTTCACAACTTTTACATTCTCATTCTCCAAGGTTTCGTTAATCAATAAGGTTAATTCGTGTGCATCATGCTGAGATCTTGATATTCTAGCGTCAAAAATCTTCTCTAATGAATGTAAAAATGTCCACACCGAAATCGTTCTTGTAGTCATTTGGGTTTCTTGTAACTTTTTGACAATTTCTGCCAATGCAATATGCAAAGGAATTTCGAACTTAGAGCTCTTGTCCCTTGTCTTGGCACCTTCATTCGTGCCGACTTTCAATTCCTCCGTGATGTTGTGTTTTTTCATAAACTGAGCAAGCTTTTCAAACTCGGAAATAAACTGATTCAAATACTCCGTAAGTCCCGGGAGCGACAGGTAAGCCTGAAGCGTTGAATTGGCAAAACAGTCATTTCGCAAGTTTATGAGCCCAGTGGTATGCTTATCGGGTCGCTTGGTAAACATCTGCTTGTTCGACCTAATGTATGGAAAGGAAGGTATTAGGATATAGAAGGCGGTGGCAGTTGCAGCAAAAATGTAAAGGTGGCGTGCAATAAAAGATATTAGCCCAGAAACAGGTGACTTCGGACTTTCAACAATAGGGAAGTTGACTTGTGAATCTCTATAATTTTTATTCAATATTAAACTCCGCACCTGTTGCCACAAGGACATGCGTTTGGAGATTTATAAGAATTTGTTTTCCTGCCCCGCCCAAACCCCCGCAAAAATCTTCGGGCTCGCTCGAGGTGCACGACTTACGTCACTTCGGAAAAACCAGGAACGCGATAACAGCGTCCGAGCATTAACTTCTTTTAGTCATTAACTTGTGACACCCATCGATTTAAGAGCCACCAAGTGACTCCGATAATGGTCCTGGTATATCCGACTATGTATGGTACTATGTATGGTATTATGTTTGTGACGTGAATCTCTTCTTTATTAGTTTGCAGTAAAAGCGTAAAATTGTAGAATTTGGCAAGATTAACAATACTATATTAAAATCGTAGTAATTCCACCAAAGCCTACCTTGTGGCCAATTTGCATACTAAAAGTCAATTTTGAGGCTCATTTCCTTGAAAACTCCCAATTCCACATCCCTTATACACCTTTTCAAGTAAAAAAATAGGCGTGCGCATACCGAAAGAATACGCAAGAGAACTCGTTCGATATCTCGGGAGAGGTAAATGAAGTTTTCCCACTCATTGCAGTTTAACGCTGTTCCGGAGTGGTCTTCTAAGTACATTGCATATACCACCTTAAAGAAGTTAATTTACTCTTTACAAAGGGATTCGTTGAGGAATCATGGCGGGGACCTTGAGTCTAGTTACTTAGCTGCTCATGAGCATAGGGACCGACCGGATGGATCGACGGTCTTCCTTGCTGCTTTAGATGCCGAGTTAAAGAAAATAGATGAATTTTATAAAACAACAGAGGCTGTTGCCTTTCACAATACTGAAGAATTAGTGAGAGACATTGAAACTTTTGAAGCTGAACTCGAAGGGGCATCAAAGAGAAGGCCTTCGAGCTTCAGTGATTTTGGATTGACCAGATCGCGCTCGAAGCTGCAAGCTAGTAGGGAAAGAACGGAATCTGATGCTTCAGGGGACTACAATGCCGTTACGGACCCAGATACTGAATTCACAGAAGGGGAGGATGGCCGCGAGGAAGATGTGGACATTCAAAATTATAACGCCGAGGAGAGACCTATGCTCAAACCTAAGGGACTGCAAAGTAAACACATAGAGGAGTACTTGAAGTCACCCAAGACAAGTGCGATTTGGGGGGAAATGACAAACCAATTACCTCCTCAATTGATGCTCTTATCTGAAAGTAGAGTGATTCTTAGAAAGAGGGTAATCGGATTGTATACTACACTTTCTGAGTTGAAGTCCTACATCGAACTCAACCATACTGGGTTCAAAAAGGCTTTGAAAAAGTTTGACAAGTCATTGAACACTCATTTAAAGGATGAGTATTTGGAGGCCCTTCCTACGCGGTCTTACATTTTTAAAGCTTCCACCTCTGAGAAATTAACGGAGCATTTAGATTCATTGGTTAAGCTTTACGCTCTTATCTGTAACCACGGTGATGACTATGAAGCTGCTCGTTCAGAATTATCCATTCATTTGCGTGAGCATGTAATCTGGGAACGAAACACAGTTTGGAGGGACATGATCGGTTTGGAAAGGAAATCCCAAGCACCTCGTGCTGATGGAGCTGATACCAAACTGTCAGCCAAAAACGCATCAAACTTCGACTTTTCATTGAAGAATCCGATGTTAATCAAGATTGTACTGATTACGATTCTAACTATAATATTGTTGAACCTTTCACCCTTTGAGGACCGAGAACAAAAGAACTGTTTCGCCTTATTAATTTGTGCATCATTGTTATGGGCTACCGAGGCAATCCCACTTTTCGTCACATCACTCTTGATCCCGCTCTTAATCATTGTCTTCAAAGTCCTTAAGAATGATGATGGATCGGTTATGAATGCATTAGACGGATCAAAGTACGTCTTGTCAACGATGTGGAACTCTGTAATCCTTTTACTTTTGGGAGGGTTCACATTAGCGGCTGCGTTATCGAAATATCAAATTGCGAAACTCATGTCCACTTGGATTTTATCTAAAGCAGGTACAAATCCTTCAACGGTTCTATTAACTATAATGGGGGTGGCGTTGTTTGCTTCTATGTGGATTTCGAATGTTGCTGCGCCGGTGCTATGTTTCTCTTTGATTCAACCGTTATTGCGTACTCTTCCTAAAGATTCCCAATTTATCGATGCCTTAATATTGGGCATTGCATTGGCATCGAATGTTGGGGGTATGGCGTCGCCCATCGCATCTCCTCAGAACATGATAGCAATTGGCTCTATGGACCCGCAGCCTTCCTGGGGTCAGTGGTTTGTTGTTGCGATCCCTGTTTGCATAATCACCCTTGTTCTTATTTGGGTATTTCTACTCGTTGCGTTTAAGTGCAATTCAAAAAACACTACGTTAGTGTCCATTAGAACCATTGATGATAAATTCACATTGACCCAATGGTACATTTTGGGCGTTACTATCATGACTATACTCTTGTGGTGCGTTGCTTCCAGGTTGGAAAGTGTTTTTGGCGAAATGGGAATCATAGCCTTGATTCCTTTAGTCCTATTCTTCGGTCCCGGTCTTTTAGTCACTGAGGACTTTAATAATTATCCATGGAACATTGTCATTCTTGCCATGGGTGGAACTGCCTTGGGTAAGGCGGTAGCATCATCAGGGCTCCTATCGACAATTGCGCAAACCATTCAAGCTCAGGTAGAGGACCTTTCATTATTTGGTGTCACTCTTACATTTGGGTTGCTAATACTTACCATGGCAACGTTCGTATCTCACACCGTGGCAGCATTAATCATTATACCACTTGTATCCGAAATTGGGAACAAGCTTCCTGAACCACATCCTCGACTTTTGATTATGGCTAGTGCATTGTTGTGTTCGGCTGCCATGGGCCTTCCTACGTCTGGCTTTCCGAATGTAACTGCTATCTGCATGACCGACGAATTCGGCAAACCATACTTGACTGTGGGAACTTTTATAACTCGCGGTGTTCCAAGTTCCATCATTGCTTATGTTGTTATCGTGACTGTGGGGTACGCAACGATGAAAATCATCAACTTCTAGTTCATAGAACCATTTATTCATCCAAAGACTGCCTACATGTGTCAGTTAGTCTACATCAATCATTATATTTCAAAATGAACATGAATCCAATAAATAAAATTTTTACTACTTCAGCAACTTTTAGGAAATCTAATGGCAAATACGAGAGTGGTCTCACTCTTGAATCTCATCCAATCGCAGCGGGTTGGCCGTTCTTCATTCTGTTGATGACATCATTGTTGATATCACCTGTAGCACCGCAAATTGAGCATTTTAAGCGTTTGCTGTAATAGAAGGGAAGCACCGGAATGAAGAAAAGGGTCACCGTATTGATGGTGCGCACTGCATGTGCTGATTGGTTATGACAGTTCCCACAATAGCATGACATGTGACCAACTTCATCGATCGGTTTGTTAAACTCCTTGACTGGAATGTTAGTAGTTGCAAAGTTCAGTACTCTTCGAATGAGAGCGATAACTTATGACTCTTAAGCCAATTATTTCCAAAAGTGACTCATGCTTACATCCGATGAGAAAAAAACAAAAATCCATATTTCCTCGATGTACCTGTGTTCAAGTTAACAGCTGACTGTTGCTCTTGAATTGATCGTTGCAGGGTGCAAGTGACCGCAGTTGCGGAGGCTATGTACAGGACACCAGAAGGAATTGTACACGACATGAAGTCAGTTGGTCAGGAACAAGATGTCCATACTCACCTCCGATGAGGAAGAAAAACATGTTTCAATTTGCTCCTCTCCGCGCTTATTGCTTGAAGACTAAGTGAGTGCCAAGCCTTGATGTTAGACCTTCGTGACGATAGCGAGCCATGTACAGGAATCACACAAAAAGGCGTATGTGCAGATTGGTGATTTCATTGTAAAAAAGCAGACGCCAGTGGCAAAAAATATCCAAGTGTATCATCATCGAGCTGTAAGACACCCAAGCTGTGTTTCACCATTTGGTCCAATGCCTGCTCAAACGAAAGTTCAACCAAGAACCAATCTTTCAAGGTCAATTTCATTGTTGCAGTCACAACACTTTTGGTGGTTCGTGGGACAATGCTCGATTATAGTGTGTACTTCCATACACACGATTGTCTCGATATTTAGTTCTTCACGGACGTTTTATGATATCTGCCTCTTCTCGGTGCTCATAACTTACGCTATAGTGATTGGTCAGGTCCAATTTAGAGAAAAGCGTATCTCACAAATTCTTGCTATATTTAAGGGTAGAAATTCTCGAACACAATTTTTCAAGGATGACAATGTGCAATATTTCCTACTTGCGACAGTGTTCTATTTCACTCGCGGAATCATTGGTCCCGTAAGTGGTGGTCTTTATCCATACGCTGTGTATGCAATCTTTCATGCTATTGGTTATTTTCAAAATGAGCTTTTGCCGCTAATGTCATTGTCATTTGATAGAAAGCAACAAATTGATGCTACATTGAACCAAGCCGGAGCTGTTTACAACGATAGGGCGATGTTGATCGCCTCCACTTCCGAAGTGCGGTTGCTAGTGCTCGAGTTAATTTCGCTTCCATTCTCGGTGCTTTATATTCTTGACAACCCCATGTATCGGGCCACCAAGGTGTTTGTATCACTTGCAATCATATTATTTCTGATCATGAGGTACAATGCCAGCACACACATGAGAATGACAATTGACTCGACTGACGCGACCATACTGCAATACCTTCGCCATCCCATGGTACCGCCTGTGATACTCCGAATTTACGAAAACGGATTCAAGCACATGGTGAAGCAATGTCACAAAATCGTATCATCGCATCTAACCCACGTTAAGACGAAAGTAAGCTGACGCATGCATACCATTTATTTCTAGATTCGAGTGTCAACCATGCACGGCGCTAAAAGTTGTCGACAACTATAGGTGCACTGTGCCTTAAAAGCGCATCGATCTCCGAAACTTAATTAGCATACGTGCAGGAAAGCATGTGGAAATCTCCCCACAGCAAGGAGGGGAACACTTCTCACATGAAACTTCGTCTCAACTGTTATATAGTTGGCGAAAGTCCGAGCAATAACATGGAATAATAATGAGTGTGCACACATTAGTAGATCCAAAGTGTGCTGAATCGAACCTTCGTATCTTGCGATACATGTTCAGAATCAACATTGGTGTGATAGCAACTACCCTTATCTGCTTACTCAAATTCCAGCCCGACAGACTAAAGCCCTTCCTCTGGTCATGTGGAGCTGCAATGTTCTGTTATGGTACCCTCGATAACATCGGAAACCCAGGCTTTGTGACCGAAGCGCTGGGGACCACCAGATTGATCAGATCTGGAAAAGACCTTCGAATCAGCAAGACTCCAGCTTTGGGACCTTATTACTTGACAATTTATATTTCATGGCTCATTGAACTAGTATTGGCTACTCTCGGAACGGTGTACGTCTGCTGGCTTTTCCTTATTCCCGCTGCATATTTATTTGCCAGAGTTTACAAGTTCTACAACTCTGAACCCAAACCTTCTGACATTCCCAGCCACAAACTGTACTCCCAAAAGCTCCAAGATGGGCACGGGGCTCGAACTAAGGCAATTATCCGCTAGGCTATATATGTATGTAATGAACGAATAATTGAAGATACAATTGGTGTGGCGTGTATGTACCGGCAACGGTAAGTAGACTGCAAGCTGAGAATCAACTTACCCATGAGCCTCTTGCATTTTCGCTCAATATACAGATCGTCTTTTATTATACGTAAACTGATGTCTACAAGCACGACACCTGGTCCCATTGAAGCTGGTATATTGGCAAAACTCAACGATCAATTCAAACCTACGTTATTAAGAATCAAAAATGATTCTCATAAGCATGCACATCATGCGGGAATTCGAGGAGCGACAAACACGACTGAATCACATTTTCACATCGAGATTGTGAGCGATGAATTCGAAGGCAAAAACATGCCAACGAGGCACCGAATGGTCTACCAGTTACTAAGTGATGAATTGCAAAACAAAGGTGTTCATGCTTTGCAAATGAAAACCAAGACCCCAGCCGAATTCAACAAAACTAAGCAGTAATGAATCAAACACGGATGCATTTATCATATAGAAACAATAAACCGATATAAACAGTCGATTTCTGAGGTAGGACACAAAAAATGAAATATGCTTCATGCCTCTGTAGCAACACCGTTTTGCAAAGGTGTTTCCATCTCTTCCTTTTCGTTCAACGAGTTTGCTTCTTGAACGGAGGCATTCTTAGCGACGAGCTCAACAATGCGCCTGATAACAGGCAAGCTCAACCATGCGGGAACGTATGCTTCCACTCTAGAGAATGGGCGCAAGTTGACTGATCTAAATGGATCATTGAAATGACCGTCGGTAGAAACAACCTCGAACAATTCGTCGCTGTTGGTCCCGTCTGTTGTCTTAACCCTATCTGCCACAGCCTGCAACACGTTGGGGGCTATAGGAGTCTCATAGTCTGCCACAAAGTATTGTGATATGAGCTTTTGGATTTGAATCGGCTTCAAGGCATAGCAAATCTCGTAGATAATTTCAATGTCATCAGGGGTATTCTTTCGAAGTTGCAATAGTTTGGCGGCTTGAAGCAAGTGACTCAAATAGCCGGAACCTTCGTGTATCTCATGACCTTTACACCACTCCTCTAATCTTGTGACATTGTAATTCAACTGTAATCCACGTTTCCAGGATAAGAAATTACGTCTCATAATCAAGTCATTGAAACACAAAGCATCCACGAACCGTAATAATTCGATTATCACTTCAGTCATAACTTCTTGCTCAATAAAGTATGATTTCATAGACCAATAAACAGCGTTGAAGAAGCTCAAAATATCATCCATCTTGTATTGTATGCCAGGAGAGAACACCTTTGATAAAAAGGGAGAGTTCTCAGGAGCCATAAATCCAGGCAAAGATTGCGAAAGGACGACAGCAGAAACTGCTTTCTTTTCCAAATCTTTCTCCATCTTTTTCATCCACATATTGTAGATGTTGTAGGAGAGCGATTCAAAGTCTTCCTTAACGACCGCGACCAATTTCAAGTATTCGTCGAACTCCGCTTCACTCATTTCATGGGACAAGGTGTCATTCGAGATAATCGTTTGTTGCGCATACGACACAAATGAGTATAACTCGTGAGTGTTGGACAACCAGAATGCACCATTCAGAATCACATCATCATCCTTCAAGACAGACACAAGCTGTTGAATAGCAGCAAGCACTTCACCCAAAAATTCCTCGCTCTCTTTGGTGAGTCCCAATCGCCACATATCTGAGATGATGATTATAATTATACGAGCTGGGAATAAGACTTCCTTTCTGGTTAAATCTGCAGCAACGCCAGCAGGAGGTATCTTCAAGCCCTTGAGCAAACCATCGACAATCTCCCGATGTAACTGTCTGGAATCGCGCAACAATCTGAACAACTCATCATTGATATCGTCAACATTAGCGACGTCATCTGGAGACACAGCTATGACAGAGACTGGGCGGTTGTTTTGATCGAGCGAGGCAGGAGAGTTCCACGCCAATGCGCTGCTATGACGCTTACTGCTTACACTTCTGGTCTTGGCGTTGACAAGGCCGCCTCTCTGTTGTTGAGATTGAAGTGTAGCCAATTCCGTCTTCAATTGCTCGATGTGAGATTTCAAATCAATCTCAATAGTATCACGTTTAACTAAAGCATCCTTGGTCTCGTTCAACTCTGCAATCTTACGCAGTACCTCTTGTCTCAACTCTGCTTGCTCCTTCGATAATTTCTCTATCTTTTCCTCAGCCGCTGAATATTCAGCCTTAATTGACTCGAGTTCTTTGTTCAAGGATTGAATCTCTTCTTGATGATTAGCATTTTGGGAATCAAACTTTTCATTGAATTCGATCTCCCTCGATTTCAAGGTCTCATGAGCAGTACTAGATTGTTGCAACAAATTCTTCAAGTTTGTGATATCCTCTAACATGCGCTTATTTTCTTGGATTTTCGACGTCAAGGATTGTGTGAGTTCAATGACCTTGTTTTCCAACTTGTACGATACTTCCTGCAAGTGATTGACAGATTTAGCATCGACTTTGCGCTGTTTCAATTCAGCAATTGCAAGGCGTCTTCTTATGCATGACTGAATCAATACGACATCCTTTCTTGACTTCTTATAAGCCTTTCTCGCCGCAAATCCACGAACTGCGCTCTGAATAACCACTGCAGAATTTTCCGTCCTTTGTTTGAGAAGAGCATGTCTCACCTGCTTACCTCTGATAGATTTTTGTAATACAATGACAGACTTCAAGGTGCGTTGCAATTGTTGTCTGGCGACGAAGCCTCGGATAGCGGTCTGAATCTTAATGGCAGCATTGGTCTCCATTTCTCTCTTCACTTGAGCACGTACGACTCTACCACGAGCCAAAACTTGAAGAGCAATGTGCGATGCCCGAACTTCCAAGTATCTCTTACGATAGACATACCGTCTCATATTTTTTTGGAGCATCACAGCCGACCTGTACAACTTCTCTGATCTCAAGTTCTCGAAATGAGCCAACATACCAGCCTTGAAAAAGATTTTTGTGTTACCAAGTTGATACTTTGACTTGTCATCGATGTTGCGCTGCAAAATGGTATCACACAAGTTAGTTACGGACTCTTGGGTTGTCTCTTCACTCATTACTTTCATCCAAACTTCGGATGGAGCCAAAATGCGATACCTATCGGCGAACTCAACATATGTCCATCGGGTAGGGAATCCAGCACACGATATCCTGATTGTTTCAAGCACTCCACAAGCTCGCAATTGTGACAAAACCATGAGAGAATCAAATTCCCAAGCCTTCTTTAGTTCATTGGGCTTGATACACCTGATATAATGCACATTCGTTGAATCAATAGTTTTCATCAATTCAATCAATGAGTTCTTGAACATAGAACCCAAGGTGGGCTTTTTACTAGCCAAGGTTCTTGTTTTCGACGCTGAGGCATCTACCGATGAAGCCGTCTTGTCAATGATCGCCAAAATCGATTGCAATAATGAATTTGAGGAATTCTTCATCACATCAAGATGACCCTCACCAACGGTATCTCTGTTCTTTTCTATGAACCCGTCCATATCGTACTCGACGTCAAGTGCATAGTGGCTGACAATAAACTTGGTTTGACCGAATCTCGGTTTCTTGAATACCTTATTAGTGGGTGCCTTGTCAAGAGTTTGGTACATTTTCTCGATCCAAGACTTGTCATTACCGGAGGGTAATCTAGATTCTTCATCAAGCAAGGCTAAGATTCCCAACTTGTTCTCGATCAAGTTGATGCAGGGTTGATTATCAGCAAAATCAATGAATGACCATTCAATTTCTTCTTTCACATACTCCTCTTGTTCCAACTTAAACACATGCTGATTGAACTCCTGTTGAAGCTTCTCATTAGCGTAATTAATGCAGAACTGCTCAAAGGAATTTTTGTCGAAATGCTCAAAACCATAAATGTCAAGGACACCGATGAACAGCTTGATTTTAGCCTCCACTTCTGGAGGACATAAATCAGTGTTAACATAGTCTACCAACCAATCGAACAAAGCCGAGTAGATGTACTTTGAAAAGGAATCCCTAGCAACAAGTGCTTGACTATGATTCAAGTTGCTGACAATCTTCTCCGATCTTGTAGTGATTTGTTTCTTCACACACCACTTGGAAAAGGCAACCGGATCGATGCCCAAAAGATCACAGGCCTTCACCAAATTTGGCTCATCCGAGGATAAATGAGCATCATTTCTAGTTGCGGCGATCTCAATGTTTCCGATGTGTAATAAAGCAGCGAGAATTTTGTAGATCTCAAACTGTTGGTCATTGCCAATGCCAATCAAAGCCAATGCATCTTTAGTAATTCTAAACTCCTCAGCATCGTCAACGCCATCTATGACGGGAGTTCCTCCTTGGTTTGTGTATCTATAGTCATGAGCCTCTAGTAAACTCAACTTTGCCTTATCATCCTTGTTCATACCAGCTAAAAGCTGGTAAAAGATATGATAATTTCTTTCAGATTTAGGCTGGAACACCAATCTGGACCTCTCAAGAAGATATGTTCTGATACGTGCACCAATAATGGAAGTACTTTCATCGAACAAAATTTCCAAGTACTTACCGAAACGTGAGGAGTTGTCATTTCTGGTTGTCTTGGCATTTCCAAAAGCCTCCATGATTGGATTGGTGGCAAGAATCTGTTTTTCTACCTCAGACATATCTGACTTGTGCTCCGTTCCTATGTTATTTTCCAATTCGGATTCCTCTTCCACGGACGCGAAGTAACGCATAATGTACTTGGCACTAACAGTCTTACCAGCACCCGACTCTCCACTGACAACGATGGTTTGGTTCTCTTTATCGGACTTCATACATCGATAGGCATCCTCAGCAATGGCAAATAAATGAGGATCTAACTCGCCCCTCCGCTTCCCTGCGTATGCTTGAACGATATCCTGAGAATACAATTGATCCACTCTTTGAAATGGATTGGTCGCAATCAAGACAATACCTGAGTATGTATAAATATTGAGCTGGGAGTATCTGAGTTTGATGGCATGAAGCACAGCAGGCTCATTCAAGTAGGAAAGACTGGTCAAGTCCTCGGCAGCTTCCAAGATTGGGGGATTTCGCAAAGGAGGAAGCTTGTCGTTTTCTTCGCTCAAGTCATCCGACTGAACCTCAAAGATCTGAGACTCATCATTTTCGGCGACAAGCTCGAGCACATATTTGTCTCCGCTTTTCTTGTTCGTCTTCACCACCGTGCCGATCCATCCTAGTTTCTCGTCGGGATACCAGCACCTAGTGCCGACCTCATATGCGGAAACCATCGTGAGCACACGCGTATCTTCGCTTAGGAGATTCAAATACGTTCGATCACCTAAAAATTAAGATAATCGGTCCTGGTTGTGGTGAACTAAAAAGTGCAATACGGGACGAGCACTCTCACTGACTTTGAGTAGAAGGTCTTCGTCACTATTATTATCGAGACTTCTGGCGTACACCAATAGTTACAAAGCTGTTTGGTTGGATATTAATGATTATCAGCCACCGCCTCAACTTCGCACGATGTTTGTTTGAGCGAAGTTTGATCTCGTTGAGAACACGAACGCGTTTGGGAGTGAGTAGCACAATAACAGCAATATGCAGGTCACAGATTCCGAGAATGGAACGGGAAATCAGAGGGTAGGGATCAATTACAGTAACTACAAATGAGAAAATGAGGCGAGTTTGAGCTTTCGAGCGAGGACAATTGATGTGTTTAGGCGCTAAGCGAATAACTAACAAAATTTTTCACATGCCAAAGCCGGGTGACGGCCACAATACCGCACAAGTGCAGGACGAGACGGCCAGTTCCTGTACACATTAGCCGTGGGTTTCAGATGATGATGAAGATGTTCATCTGATGAGAGGTTGTAGTCTGAGGAGATTGTAGTCAGTAGCATTTCTATTCACTCACTAAAGCTTGGAGTCCTTGAATTCTGGTGATTCCAAAGGCTCATAGACCTTGCCAAAGAGCTTGTCTTCTGGAATATACCTGTTCAAGCTTCGAACATCGACATAGTTTTCGTTCAATTGATCAATCGTGGTAACACCCAAGAGACGCATATTCATGATCATTTCATCCTTCAAAATCTGAATAGCTCTAACGACTCCGTCGACTCCATAGGTGGACATGGCGTACAAGAATGGGCGGCCAATACCCACGCCTTTAGCACCAAGAGCAATGGCCTTGAGCACATCAGAAGCCCTTCTAACACCACCATCTATGTATACCTCCATTTTCGTGTGAAGCTTGCGTTCCCGCAAAATTGGCATCAATTCAGCCAACACCTGAACTGGTGGGGGAGAAAACTCCAATTGTCTACCACCGTGGTTCGACAAAACAATTCCGTCGACTTCGTGCTCCGCTGCCTTCAAAGAGTCTTCCACTGTTTGAACACCTTTCAAAATAATGGGCATCTTTGTAATGCTACGGAACCAGGCGATATCCTTCCAGTTGAGACCGGTGTCAATGAAAGAAGAAATGGCCCTGGCCGCACCTTGGGACCTGTCAGCATCGTCGCCCTCTCCCTGGACGTGACTCAAGTCAGCAATGTCCTTGGATCTCATGTCTTTCTCACGACGGCCCAACTGGGGCGCATCTACGGTGATGAAAAGCCCTTTGATTCCCCGATGCTCAGCATGCTCAACAATCTTGCGACAAATCTCACGGTCAGCATTGACATACAACTGAAGGAACTGAGTCTGTTTGTCGGTGGCTGCATCAACAATCTCGTCGAAAGAACACGACGCAAGCGTTGGAATCATTTGTATCACGCCCTGTTTAGCAGCAGCCTTAGTCAAGACTACCTCACCTTCCGGGTGGCCCAACTTTCCCAAAGCAGTAGCAGTGATGTAGAATGGAACCGACGTCTTACATCCGAGCATAGTGGTGGAAAGATCAATGTTGGTGACATCCACCATAATACGAGGCTTGAAGTAGATACGGTGGTATGACAAATGATTCTCACGAAGAGTGATCTCATCGTCACTGCCCGATGAGTAGTACGCCCACGCTACCTTTTCCATTGTGTGACGAGCCACGAACTCGAAATCATTCAAATTGTAGATTTGACCCAAATCAGGCATCTTCTTCACAAACTGGCGACGCTTAAGCTCGTGCTCGGATGGCGGATCATCTTCATCGTCGTCGTATTCATCATCGTTTTCTGCGCTTGGAGCAGCATCAGCGCTCACAATTAACGGCAATGGATCTTTACCATCTTGCTCGTCATACTCAACATCGAATTCGTCTACAACATTTCCAGACGACGAGCCGTTCTGAGCAGCCTGAGAAGGAGATGCCTGAGATTCACCACTGGGAGATCCCTGACCGCCCTTTTCGCCGCTAGCTTTGGCCATTGACAGACCACTGGCGTCGATTTTCCCTTTCTTGGACTTTGCTTTTTTCAGTGGTTTTCCAGTTACCTCACCTTTATGGTACTTGGGGGCCAAATACTTGGTCAATGTGTCACCAGGATGAATTGGATCAAACGCCTTGGTGGCATCCTTGCCGGCATACTTCAAAATAATCGCCGACCCTCCCGGGTGTTCATCAAGAAAGTCCGAAACGTCATAAGCCTTGCCATGAATTACTACCCAGCAGTCGTTTTTGCTGTTGTGTTGTTCAACCTCGCTGTATTCAACCATGATTTGGAAAACACTCAGAAGCCTTCAAATATATATAGCGGTAAAAAAACCCTTCCGCCTAAGCTGTCAAAAATGCACTTATCGCAAGTGGGGTTTGCGGCTCATTCTCCAACCCCACAGCTTATGTCCCACTTACATAATTGGTGGGTATTTTTAGTACCCATGGATAACTTTACGTAATCGGCTCATGATCAATGGACAGCTGTAAACCGCACAACAGTGAGATAATTGCATGTTGGATCAAGACTTCTTCAGCAGCAGCTTCCCCTATTTGGTGGGATTTCTTGCATTATATTCTATAGCCATAACTGCATTTCTCGTATGGCAGGGTATTCTTCGTATTGTAGAAAATAGCGAAAGGGAGTCAAACAGAAAAAGGACGGAAGACATGAGGCTGGAAAACAAAGAGTGAAATTGAGATTAGTACCAGAGAGGAAGGAAACATTGATCCCGATATTAAAATTTTAAATATCGTTTTCTGTAATATAAGTACGGAATTTATACAGGATTGCATACAAATACACTTCAATGCTCCGTATGGCGCTCTGAAGAGTCCAACCTGAGTTTTCACAACTAAGAGAATTCATGTATGTAGAAGTAACGGCTGCTCGAAGGAAACTACAAGTTTTGGAACATAAGAAGTACCACCATAATAAGATTGTTTAAGAGCACGGATCGATGCCCGGCTGATTCCGCTCTTGGCACTGTGTTCCGCACGAAAAGAGATGAAAGCTCCCTCAGCTCATGTCGGTTTATGCAGGGACCTCCCGTTTGCTGTTACACAATAGCTGCAAATTCATGAGAAGGTTCCTATAAAAATTAGCAAACTAGGATGAGCCACAATTCGGCAGAGTCACAAAATCGTGTGCAGCAAATATTCTCGTGACTGAGCCCTTTGGTGGTGGTTTGTGACTGTCGCATATACCCGAATAGCCGCATCGGGCTGCGACACCCCTACAAGCGAACTACATTTTTTTTATGTTCGTAAGAATGAGCTCGTCACACACCAGCGTGACTTATTCGTATGCGAGTACTGGATTGGCTTTTCTTTTTCCTTCCCAATTTTCCCGCCCCTGCAGGTAGATCCAACAAGCCTGGCCCGGCTGACACAGCCCGGTTATGACACGACCGGGTCAATTTTTTAGCCTTCTCGGACCCTTCGAAAGTACGATTCTTAACAAATTACTGATCAGCCAAAAATCTATTATCAACCCTCTGGCGACATTTGCAGCGCAAACCGTGAACTATCTGACCTTGTCTGTGTCGAAAGGCTTGTTGGAGCTTTTGTGAACATCTGGCCCGAACCCACTTTTTGCTCGGCCACAAATCTTGTGCTGCTAACTTCAACCGCCCGGTGAAGTGTCCAAGAATCGGAAATCGATTGGTTGGATTAGGGTTTGGTCTAAGGCCGCCGAATCTATTGTCTATTCCCAAGTTTGTATGTCTACGGTAGCCTGAGACACTTCTACGATCCTTATAAGACTTTGTTCTTGATTACTTATTCCCTTGTACAATTTCCCAATAATAGATTGCTCGACGACGATGGTATTGATAAACGGTGTCAAATACGCCTGCGAACGGTGTATCCGTGGCCATCGTGTTACGAGTTGTATCCATACTGATCAGCCCTTGACCATGATCAAACCCAAGGGCCGGCCTGCCTCGCAATGCCTGCATTGCCGAGAGCAAAGGAAGATGAAAAACGTCCATATTTCGTGTACCTGTAACAAGAAGGGAAAGCCACCGGGAGCTCATTTGGCCCTGTGTCCATGCAACAAGAGTACACATTGTACGTGTGCATGCGTTTCTTCCAAAAAATTGGAAAAATCAAAGAAGAAAACCTTGCGAAACCATTCCGACAGCGATGCGGCACTGTTGCCCGACGGGTTAGGCGTCAACTTGCCAAATAATGACGACTCTCTCAACGCCAACTATGTGTTTGAAGACATACCCGAGAACCTTGACTCCAATTCTGGTCTTTTTGACTTGTTCTCAAATCAAACCGATCAGTTTATACTGGCGCAGCAAATAAACCTGCAGCAGTTTCTGGATGTGCCCAATTCAGCGTCGTCTTCTCCGGTGCCATCAAGTTCAAGCAACGTTGCTTTGTCGTCTGCAACACCGCAGGAACTGCAGCAAACCATTAAAGCCAACACCACCCCCGGAAAAGAGGGCAGAAGAGTAGCCGGCGAAGAGGTAATGTTTCCTCTTTTTCCTTTGGTGGGATCTTGCAGTTTTGATGATAGCGAATCGCGCCCACTTCTGACTCTACCAGGGACCCAACATCCCAAACCAACTGCGCCAAATTCGGGTCAATATGCTGCTAGGCCAAAGCGACCAGAGTCGGTCTTGTCTATGGCCTCAAACTCGTCTACTGCAACGAACCAAAGCAGGCTGAACGTACAGCTCGAGAGTTACTTCAATGGCCATTCCGGACCTATACAGAGCAACTCAGCAGCTTTCCCTCCCTCTTTACCTGAAAATGCTTCTGAAGGGGGGCCCAACGAACCTGAATTGTCCGATCGAATGTTTGAAGAGGCAGAGTTCTTCGATCAAAATCCGTTCAATGAGACTCACGAGTTGAGACTCAACGAATATGAAAAGTTTATTGGAGCTATAAATTCACAACCTGGCCAGAGAGTTGGATATATGGAGAACCAGCTCACAAGTATACCACAAGCGCACAATTATTCCCCGAGTAACGAGCCTAGTGTTGGATCAGCGCCGGTGGCCATAAAACCAGACCAACAAGAACAATACACCATCGACTTTGGTGGTGGCCACATGTTCAACGATCTCCTGGTCCCAATAAAATTTGAGACAAAGGACGTTAATTTGTAGTAGTCACAGCTGCAAGTCGAGGTTCTTTAGTCTGTTCATATTGGAATCAAAATCAATGGCGTTGTTTGTGTTTGCTTCATCGAGAAGTCGGTCTCGCTTTTGTCGACTTGTTTCATATATCGTATTCTTAGCATTTTCATCTTGCAAATATAGAGCAAGTTTTTCGTCTGACGTTTCGAATATGGGAGTCTGTTCTCTCTGCTGCAATGCACATAAACGTAAAAGGTATTCCAATAGCGAGAGTGACAGGTGTTTGTCCTCCTGCAATGCCGGCGTCTCGTCCTCTGATTCGTCTTCTTCGCTGTCGCTTGTGTCTTCAAATTCGCCGACACCCACTTGACCAAGTGCTATCCACTCTTCGTTTTCGTCCTTGTCAACGAGCTTGAACATTAAAACCGGTGCACTTCTAGATTCGAGTTTTAGAAGCTTGCCGGAAGCAGAAAAGAACATGCGCATGACGGACTTGACATCGTATACCACTACTTGTGGTTTCTCATCGTGATACCGACCATCATTGTGGTCCTCGCGGATTTCCAACGAGTACTGGTATGACGATTTACTGGTGCTGGTGGACAATATCCGAACCAGAGCACGAGAGAACTCCTCTTTCCACGAGATGGCTAGCAAGTCGTCGTCCTTGGCCACACCCACTTTTTTGTTGTCTTCGTGGTCAATGTACTTTAGCCTGCTCGGGTTATAAAACACAGAATAGTAAACGAGATCAAAGACAGGTCCAACGCTGCCTGGCAGTTTCGAATCATTGGCCTTTGCAACCAAGCTAGACGCCTGGAGCAAGCGCCCCGGAGAAACAGAGGGCGACAAACTTGTCTTCATGGTAGTGCCAGAGGTCGCTATTGACAACTGGAGGAGCGGAATAGCTTCATCAAGTTGAGTCAACAAGTTGTCCATGCATCGATTGACCTCTATCACAGACTCCTTTTCGTTGAGTGAGCTCAAGGTCTCGGTAATAGAGCTCATCTTAGTTTCAAAACGCTCGATTTCACCTGTAACCGCTTCAATTAGCTCGAGGGACGGTTCAAGCGATGTGTTTCCTCTGACTGCTGCCAACCGTATGAGGTCCATTGCCTGGCCCAAAATGTCTGTCTTGATTCTTATTTTGGTTCTCTTGTCGAGGATCTTCTTCTTTTCGGACTCAGGGATCTTGTCTAAAAATTTAGTAACAGTACGAACAGCATATCCCGAAGCAAACGTGATGCCCAGTCGTATAGCAAACGTGACTGCCTGGCTGCCTGCTCTCGCCAAGAGTTGGTCCATCGTAGGTTATGTGTGCTTTCCAAATGTTTTCTAAAAGAACAAATAAAGAAGGCAAACAACAACTCTCTTATAACCCCACGCTCATCTCACGATCTAACACACCACACAAAGTACTGCATACGCACACGCAGACCTGATATCGCGTTGTTTACCTGGCTGCGTAATCAGATCGTATTTTTCACCCTACTTCAAATAATGAAACGGCCTCTTCTAAAAGAGTTCACCACGCCACTTGGAAGTGGCGCTGGAATGCCACCGGAGAAACGGCCTCCTCCCGTGAAAGATAGTGCCGTTCGATTACAACGACCGTTTAAAGTTCCCTTCGCCACAAACCATGTTGAGTCTCGTCAGCCTGCTCGTAAAGCACGAAAGGTTACGAACTATGTAGAGGTGTTTGAGGATGGGAAGGGCGAGCAAACAGATGGTGTGGATGGTGACGGAAATATTGTGCGGAATAAGCGGTTTGGTGCATTACTTCCCAGACTGGTTAATGTAGACCATGGAGATCGAAAGCTCAAAAAGTCGTTCAGTGTTCCTTTTGCCAAGGGTTCCAAAGAAGAAGCTGTGTATGGTGCCAATGGGGCACCTCCTCCGGCACTCGGAACTCGTAGACAAGCAGTCCTTCCTCCTCGACCACTACACGATCCCACGTCTGAGTTTGCGATTGTTCTCTACGATCCTACCATGGAGTCTTTTGACAAGGGAGACGAAGAAGAGAAAAAGGAGGCCACACCTGAATCCGAAACAGACGAGAAGAAAGACTCGTCGGGACGCAAGTCACAGCATAGATCATTAGCAGAAATATTGGGCATCTACAAGCCGCAAACCAAGTTTGCCGATGTCCCCGTCGTGATCGATCCTCGGCTAGCAAAGGTGCTAAGGCCCCATCAAGTGGCTGGAGTCAAGTTTCTCTACAGATGTACTTCAGGGTTGATGGACCCAAATGCTAAAGGCTGTATCATGGCCGACGAGATGGGCCTTGGTAAAACTCTCCAATGTATTGCGTTGATGTGGACTCTTCTTCGGCAGGGTCCTCGTGGTACGAAAACCATCTCAAAATGCATCATTGTGTGCCCTTCTTCCTTAGTCAGAAATTGGGCTAATGAGATTGTCAAGTGGTTGGGCGAGGGTGTGTTGACGCCGCTTGCCGTCGATGGCAAGACTACAAAGTCCGCAGACTTGGGCCCAGCATTACAGCAATGGTCAGTGGCGTCTGGTCGCAACATTGTGCGACCAGTGCTAATTATCTCTTACGAAACGTTGAGAAGAAACGTAGATAAACTTGCCGGCACAGAGGTGGGCCTCATGCTTGCAGATGAAGGGCACCGTTTGAAGAACGGCGACTCGTTAACCTTTACTGCTCTCAATGCTTTGCGGTGTGAAAGGCGCGTAATCCTATCAGGCACACCGATACAGAATGATCTCTCGGAGTACTTTTCATTGTTGAACTTTTCAAACCCAGGATATCTCGGAACACGGAACGATTTCCGTAAGAATTTTGAAAATGCAATTTTGCGAGGACGTGATGCCGACGCCACTGATAAAGAGAAAGAAATCGGAGACCAAAAGTTGAGTGATTTGTCAAAGCTTGTTTCCAAATTCATCATTCGTCGGACGAACGATATCCTCTCGAAATACTTGCCTATCAAGTACGAGTATGTTGTGTTTGTCAAGTTATCTCCTCTTCAAAAGGCTTTGTATATGCATTTTATCACCTCTCCGGAGGTACGTAAACTATTGAAAGGGGCTGGATCTCAACCATTGAAAGCAATTGGTATGCTCAAAAAATTATGCACCCATCCTGAACTTTTAAAATTACCAGAAGAGGTCCTGGGCTCCGAAGATATCTTACCAGACGACTATGTATCTAGTGGCAGGGACAAGGAGATCAGGACCTGGTACAGTGGAAAGTTTGCTATGCTCGAGAGATTTTTGCATCAGATACACACTGAAACTGACGACAAAATAGTGTTGATTTCGAATTACACTCAAACACTCGACTTAATAGAGAGAATGTGTCGTTACAAGAGATATCAGTGCTGTCGCCTTGACGGGACGATGAATATCAATAAGCGCCAAAAACTCGTTGATCGTTTCAATGATCCCGAGGGTCAAGAATTTATCTTTTTGCTTTCGTCAAAGGCAGGCGGTTGCGGTATCAATCTCATAGGAGCTAACAGGCTTATTCTCCTTGATCCTGATTGGAATCCAGCCGCTGACCAACAAGCATTGGCAAGAGTATGGAGAGATGGACAGAAGAAAGACTGCTTCATTTACCGTTTTATTCTGACAGGAACCATTGAGGAGAAGATTTTCCAAAGACAATCAATGAAGCTTTCGTTGTCAAGCTGCGTTGTGGACGAGAAAGAAGACGTAGACAGACTCTTCAGTGCAGACTATCTTCGCCAGCTCTTCGAATTTCAGCCCGACACATTATGCGATACACATGACACATTCAAGTGTCCTAGATGTGATCCTTCAGGACAGAAAGCGAAGGCACCCGCTATGCTCTACGGAGACAGCACCACCTGGAATCACTTGCAAAATGACGATTTGGCAAAGAACGAGGATTCGCTTTTACAGAGGGAATCTCTACACGACGATGTAACCTACGCTTTCCAATACATTTCTCATTGATTACACCAACACATGATTCCAGGACACGATCCCCTCTGCATCACCCCACCTTTTGCAGCTAAGTGCTCATTTGACACACCCGTGCACCTTTACAAACGGGCAACCCCATCCAATAATTGCGCCCGGCAAGTAAGCAACCCCACACTTATGCGCGGAGTTTGGAAATCAAGGGTTTGTTGAACCGAATACCCGGAAATATATTTTTAAGGACAGCTGCTGCTTGAACTTCAATATATACTGTAGCAATGTCTGAAGTACCGGAGAATCCTATCATCGTAGTTGGCGGTGGACTTGCTGGCTTGTCTGCTGCACATCAAGCATACTTACGGGGTGCTAACGTGGTACTTCTTGACAAACAATCGTTTCTCAGCGGAAACAGCGGAAAGGCCACTTCGGGTATTAACGGAGCGTTGACAAGGACCCAAGTCGACCTCTCGATTAAGGACTCTGTGCAACAATTCTATGAGGACACATTAAAGACTGCTAAAGATAGGGCCAATCCAGACTTGATCAAGGTTTTGACCTACAATTCTGCTGATGCAGTACACTGGCTCCAAGAAGTATTCGATCTTGACCTCTCGGTGGTGTCGAGGTTGGGTGGCCACTCACAACCTCGTACTCACAGAGGTAAAGATGCCAAGTTTCCAGGCATGGCGATCACTTACAGATTACTCGAGCAACTTGAAAATTTGGCCGAGTCGGAGCCCCATAGGGTAACGATCTTAAAGCGTTGTCAAGTAATTGATTTGGTTAAGGAGGAAGGTTCCGACTTTGCAGTGCGTGGAGTGAAATACAAGAACCTCGACAACAAAGAGAAGCATGAGTTATTGGGCCCAGTGATCTTGGCCACGGGCGGCTATGCTGCAGATTTCACTAAAAATTCGTTGCTCCGCAAATACAGACCAGATATCATCGACTTGCCATCAACCAACGGAAATCATGCTACTGGAGATGGCCAAAAAATTGTCATGAAGAACAAGGGTGTGGGAATTGACATGGATAAGGTCCAGGTGCATCCTACAGGCTTGATTGATTTGAATGACAAAGATGTCATAACTGGTAAGAAGTCCCCCAGGTTCCTTTTCCTCGGCGCTGAAGCCCTTAGGGGAGAAGGAGGAATCATCTTCAACAGCAAAGGTGAAAGGTTTGTTGACGAGCTTGGAACCAGAGATTACGTTTCTGGTGAAATGGAAAAGCAAATCAAGGCTGGCAATGGCCCATTAAGATTGGTATTAAGCACAAAGAGCGAGAAGCAGTTGCTGTTCCACATCAAACATTACACGCAAAGAAACCTCATGAAAAAGATCACTGGTAAACAATTGGCAGAAGAAATTGGCTGTTCCCAAGACACCTTACAGGCTCAAATTGACGAATACAACAAGGCAGCAAAAGGGGAGGTAGAGGACAAGTTCGGGAAGAAGTTTTTCCCAACAACGCCTTTCGAATTTGGACCCGACAAGGAATTCTATATGTCGTTCATTACGAGAGTGTTACATTTCACAATGGGTGGTGTCAAGATTGACGACAAGACCCATGTTCTTTACCAAGAAGGAGATGGTTTCAAGCCGTTCGAAGGACTTTACGCTTGTGGCGAGGTTGCAGGTGGAGTTCATGGACACAATAGATTGGGAGGATCTTCCTTGTTGGCGTGTGTAGTGTACGGTCGAGTTGCCGCCGACCAAGCTACTAACTTTTTCATGCAAAAATTGACTTCCAGCTCTCCACAGAAAGCGGCAGTCAACAGATTGCAACAGATTAGTCTCCATATTGACCCTAGTAATCCCCAAAGAGTTGTCATTGATTGGGGAAGCAAGGATGCAAGTGGAGAAAGTGAGCATAAAGCACAGGGCAAAAATGAAAGCCAGAGCTCCCCAAGCAAGTCAGTCTCATCTCCAGCTCAGTCTAAGCCTAAGGAACTGGTCAGCCAATTCAAAATTCCAGACAAGGAGTTTACAGAGGAAGAAGTTGCAAAGCACAATAAGAGGGAGGACTGCTGGTGTATCGTTAAGAATGTTGTTCTAGACTTAACTTCTTTTTTGGACAACCATCCAGGAGGTGCCGAATCGATTTTGAATTTCGCTGGAAAGGACGCAACTGAAAGTTTTGATATGCTTCACGAGGATAACGTTGTCGTGAGATACGCAAAGGAGTGTGTTTTAGGTAGGCTTAAAGGAAAAACGCCAGCATTGGAGTTTTAGATCATGGAATACACGAAACAGGAAAAGAACCTAGAGAGAATTTAGCTTGAGAATACAATATTCTTTTCAGTATACAAATTTTGATCCAAGAAAAGAAAGTCTAACCTATTTAGAAACACTTGTGGTGAACAATAGAAGGTCCGGACTCGTCGTATTCTTGCTTCGAGATCCACATTTGTTGGAAAGTGGACAAGGAAGCCAAGATAGAACCACCAATCCAGACAGAGTACTTTCTCTCAGGAGGAGCGATGATCTTGACCTTCATCGAAGATGGAGCCAAAGCAGTGATCTCCTTTTGCATACGTTCAGCAATACCTGGGAACATAGTAGTACCACCAGACATGACAATGTTACCGTACAACTCCTTACGAACGTCAAGG
This sequence comes from Meyerozyma sp. JA9, assembly GCA_003676015.1. NCBI lineage: Eukaryota > Fungi > Ascomycota > Pichiomycetes > Serinales > Debaryomycetaceae > Meyerozyma > Meyerozyma sp. JA9. The sequence goes on along the minus strand of NSDU01000025.1, from coordinate 11,693 downwards.
TCACACTTGATGATCGAGTTGTAGGTGGTTTGGTCAATACCAGCGGCTTCCAATCCCAAGTCGGAAGGACGGAACAAAGCTTCAACAGCTCTGAATCTCTCGTTACCGATGGTGATGACTTGACCATCGGGCAACTCGTAAGACTTCTCGATGGCGGAAGATTGAGACGAAGTTTGCATCTCTTGTTCGAAATCCAAGGCAACGTAACACAACTTCTCCTTGATATCACGAACGATTTCTCTCTCAGCGGTGGTGGTGAAAGTGTAACCACGCTCGGACAAGATCTTCATCAAGTAGTCAGTCAAGTCACGACCAGCCAAGTCAAGTCTTAAAATACCGTGAGGCAAGGAGAAACCGGCGTAGATTGGAACCACGTGAGTAACACCATCACCGGAATCCAAGACAATACCGGTGGTTCTACCAGAGGAGTACAAAGACAACACGGCCTGGATGTTAACGTAGAAGGCAGGAACGTTGAAAGTCTCAAACATGATTTGAGTCATTTTTTCTCTGTTCAACTTGGGGTTCATTGGAGCCTCGGTCAACAAGACAGGGTGCTCTTCTGGGGCAACTCTCAACTCGTTGTAGAAAGTGTGGTGCCAGATTTTTTCCATATCATCCCAGTTCTTGACGATACCGTGTTCAATAGGGTATCTTAAGGTCAAGATACCTCTCTTGGACTGGGCCTCGTCACCAACGTAGGAGTCTCTTTGACCCATACCGACCATAATACCTTGATGTCTTGGTCTACCGACGATCGAAGGGAACACGGCACGAGGAGCGTCATCACCGGCGAAACCGGCTTTACACATACCGGAACCGTTGTCAATGACCAAAGCAGCTACTTCTTCTGAACGTTAGTATGGATGAAAAATCAACGTTGATGGGCTGACAAGCCGATGCCAGCGGCCGTACCACGCCGGGAACCATGTTCATACACGAATTGACAGCTAATCCCTCGCGAAACTTCGAAAGATCACGACGGCAAGCGCAGGTCGACGATGAATAGCCGACGTCGTAAAATGGCAAACGAACAAACATGAGCCATCCATCAGCGGGATGCATCTAGGCACGCAATTGCGTCCATAATCAGTGGAATTTACATACCTCCGTCCATTTTGCTATACTATATTAATACCTAGTCAAAAGTAAATTTTTCGAAAGGGGTGAGCGCTGGTATCAAACAACGAGGCAGAAACGACCCGACCTGCCATTACCCGGCAATCGCGTCCCGGTGTGTGCAGGGAGATTGCTATTGTGTGCACGCCGGATCACCCATGTGCCGGATTCGTCTAGTGAAAACGAACCGGACCGGCCTATGTGCAGGATCCGCCATATGGTGGCCGGCGGCAACGAGGCGCGGACGTCGATGGAAGGTGACCGCTTTGGTGCGTGGGAGCTGTCACCGGGGTCTGTGCAGGAGCCAAGCCAAACCTGCTCGCAAGACTGTTGGCTTATAACCGCATTCGGTAATCGTCTCCCTAACGGCCCTCTTACATAAGCGCTCGATGGGTGTCCATGGGTCGTGAAAGTAGCAGCTGGACAGTTTGCTAGGTTTCGGATGATCGGGAATAAGTAGACGTAGCCGCTGAAACACGCAGGTGTTTCCAGAACGTATAACAAACATTTTTTTTGGCAACTTTTCACTATAGTCCACTCTCGCCGTCTTTGTGTCACTTTCTCACGCCAACTAAAGTCATTTCAGTTTGATTTCCGTGCACAAAAGAGTTTACAACAATGTCGTCCTCAGTTCCCTACGACCCATACATCCCAAACCAAACCACCGGCGAGCAGTCCAACTCCAGGACTGCTGCTATCCAAGCGGTAAGTACTATATTCGAGCAACTGCGCCCCTTAAAGATGATCCAACGTGGATGAAAGATTTCAGTACTAACTCAGCAAATTGACGATACCGTTGGAATTATGAGAGATAACATCAACAAGGTTGCGGAACGTGGAGAAAGATTGGACTCGATCGAGAACAAAACCGACAACTTGGCTATAAGTGCGCAAGGATTCAGAAGAGGAGCTAACCGGGTGAGAAAAGATATGTGGTGGAAGGATATGAAGATGAGGATGTGTCTTATCTTGGTGGTGATCATTTTGTTAATTGTGATTATTGTGCCAATTGCTGTGCACTTTTCTTGATGTATGTTTAATGAATACGGAAGTACGGAGTGTAGGATGGAGATAGAGGGAGTTGTAGACGAGAGAGAGAGAGGGGAACAAGGGGTGTGGAAGACGAGTACGTGCTAAAAGTTGCGTGCTCCATCGCAACCTACAATATCAAACCTAAAAGTACATTCGTTTCCTATTCCTAGCTTTTAGCCAGTTCCAAGGTCAAAATCCGAGTCCCGGCTGGTCTAGTTCTCCTCCAAGGTGCTCTCGTACTGAGCCTCCGTCAACAAATCTTCAGACTCAATAGCGCTGGGCTCACTCAACTTGATTTGGGCAATCCATGCATCTCCCATTGGGTGCTCATTGATCAACAGAGGATTCGACTCCAACGTCTCGTTGATAGCAATGACCTCTCCGGCAACCGGCGAATAGATTTCTGAAGCAGACTTGACCGATTCCACTGAACCAATCGATTCTCCTGCTTCGACTTCCTGGCCAACTTCTGGCAATTCCACAAAAGTGGCGTCTCCAAGAGCCTCAGCGGCGTAGGTTGTGATCCCAATGAACGCAGTGTCGTCCTCATGGACAGCCAACCACTCGTGCTCGGCGGTATACTTGACAGCCTTGGGTCCTTGCTGAAAGTACTTGTACACATGGGATTCAGTGTTGATCTTAAAGTTGCTAGAGTTGTATCTAACAAACGAACCGAAGGCAGGGGCCCTTGGAAGGAAGGTTCTGGCGGCAGCAGGTCTCAACAACGTTTTCAACATGGTGTTTGAATGAAAAGGAAAAAGGTTGATGCTCACTGGCGTGGAGAGAGTCGCGCGGCCGAGTCTTTCACGTGCCTGACTCGGCCCCAGGCCGGAGACCGATAGACACTAGTTAGAAACAGAGGAGCTTTGGGATTATCTTTCGTGGCAATTGCTATATATGTACCACGCTAAGTACTAGTTTAAGATTGTAGTTAGTTCAGTACAACAAGACCCTCCTTTCGTTGGGCTTACTGGTCAAGATGTAGTCCTTGAAATCAGTGGCAGCTCTCAACTCTTTCAATTGCAATTGATGACGTTTGGTTGCCTCTTCGGTGGCATGGAACCTCTTGGACACCAACTTGTTTGATTCGACACATTTCTGGTCGTCCTCAAGCGCAGTATCAATAATGACATTATCCACTTTGCACCCAGTGGACTCGTCGGTTCCAACCCAAAGACGAAGGTTTTTCCTATACTTGAACCCTTTGACATACGACTTGTCCATATCAGGGTACTCGCTCTTCAACAACACCTCGAAGTTGTTGGGGATATAGGCCACTTCGTTTTCAAGTTTGGTAGGAAGCAAAGGATTGATTTGTCCCAACCGATAGAAGTGGTAATTTTTGTCGTAGATCACCTGCTCGCCTTCAGCCAGCGCCTTGAGGAGCTCTTGCTTTTCAAATGGACTCAACTCTTCTTCCTTGGCCTTCAATTTTTCAGCCTCGGTTACCAGCATGGACGACACCGCAGTGATGTCAATCAAGATACCAGTGTTGATATCGATAAATCTGGCATCGATTAAATTCTTCCTGTTTCCTCTTCCGCGCGCACCAAAGTACGGTCCAATGTCCAAGTAGAAACTGTTGTACACTCCACTGTCTGCATCGGTGTAATCCAAGACAACGGTGTTGTTGTATCCTTGAATCAACTTCAACAAGCTACCAACAGAAATTTGCATATCTATGTCACTGTCGTATGGCAAGTGCAATCCGTTCCAGTACCAGCCAATCAAGGAGCCGTGCGAAACCCAGGTGTCAATGTGGGCGATTTTGGTGGTGAAATGTAACCATGCTCTCATCAACCGGTGCAAAATTTCCGACTTGACATTGAAGTCAAGGGCCTTATTCGAGTCGAAGAAACGCCAGTCCATGTGGCTGGCCATGGGAACGTCCATAGTATATGCTTCTGTGAAGTACTTTGGAATGTCGTTGCCCAATTTTTCAGTAGCAGCATGAATCTGGGCTATCTTGGAGTTCGCGGGAAAAAGCTTCAATGTTTCTTCAAAGTCAAACTGCTTGTCGTCAATGTACTTTGTAGGAAATTGCGAGTATTTGGGGTCCAAAACCTGGAAGGCTTCATCCACAGGGAACAGATCCTCAGCCGATTTTTTGGCATTTTTTGCAACCAAGCCCTGAAGCAGACTGACAACACTCTCGATGGATGCGCCCTTCAGCTTAATTTTTTGGGGATTGGGGTCGACGGGAAGCTTGTAAGAGCTATCCTTGGTCAACAAAACAACACTATCGGGGTTGGAGTAGGTTTTTGACATGTGAATGGTCTTCATAACAGTTCTGAACTCGGGATACAAGTAGAGAAGAATGTTCTGCTTGATGACGATAGGAATTTCCTTATCTGTGGGATCTTCAACACAATTGAACGGCGTATTAGTAGGCTTACCAATGAGACCAGCCAACTTTACACAGTTCAACTCGGCATAAAACTTCTTTTTCGCCTCGATTTCTTTATCAAGAGACAAAAACTGCTTCCAGGAGAAGGGAATTTTCATGTCCAGGGGCACTTCTTTACCATTGGCATTGATCTTTGTGTGAACTTCTTCCAACAAATTGGCAGCATACTTGATGGTGCTGTCATCCGTATCAATTGGAGCAATTGGCTTGGAAGACCCGAAGGAGATATGGGTTGTTCCGAAAAAGAAGTAAAGCCCAAAAAGACAACCCACCAAAAGGAATAGTCTCGGGCTGTATATCTTGCGCAAATTCCGCTTGACAGTAAAAGTGTTTAAAGGTTTCTTATCCTTCATCGCCAAGTGTTGGTCTGCCTGTCAACGCAATAGCCGATTCTCAAAATACAAGCAAGGCCCGTTAGATGATGATAGAAGGAGGAAAACGGCGAGTTCTGAAATCTTTCTATCGGGCAACGCACAAAATTACGGGGCGAGTGCATGCATATGCAAGACGAAATTGAGCATTAGGCGTGTTTTATTCATGCGACAGAATTTTCGAATTTGAGTCTTCCGTTTACGCCGCCGTGCGCATTTACGAGAGATTGGCTCTCGAGTTGGGCTTAGGCAAATTCCGGATATCTTAACAAAATTGAACCAAAATTTAGGATGAGTGCACCTGCAGGGTATTTCGCTGCCTTCCAAGCTTTTGTGCTTGGAAATTTCTTGTGCATATTTCGCATGCATCTCACCGCACTCGTAATTGACAAATATAAGCGAGTTACACTCTCAGCATACGAGGTGCTTTCCCTGCCAGCAGAAGGCTGAATATCCAGCGAATTGGTAGCTTATGAAAATGGCCCAAATAATGCTATTTCAAAGTTGGAGCTTATCGTAACCACGCACCTGACTTATAAAATATTATGTGGTACTGCAGGAGGTATGCACCCGAAGGTCCGCCTTGTCGTATAGCATAATTAAGGTCTTGACGGAAACATGCATGATACAAATTTTATCGATCGCCTAAACCTTGGCAGAATTGGTCGAAAAAAGGCACGCTTCGGTCTTGGCCGCATCCAATCGAAAATATTATGCATCCTATTCCAGCCTGAACTTTGGCCCCTCGCAAGTCGTAAGTGAGGCGTTACATGCAGGCAGACAATTAAGATCATGCAATGGGCCCCACACTTCTATATGCACGCCGCACCTGCAGTAGAACTGTTGCAGTCTTTGCAACCAGATTGAAAAATGTGTCAAATCACATCTAAGCAAGTGTCAAGAATTGCAAAATACAGAAGCATTGACTTGCTGTTGTGATACTCTCGTAACACCAATTGTGCTAGCATGGGGTGACACAGAAGTTTCTAGAAAGTTCTAGATTCATGCATACAGAAGGTTCTAGTAGTGAGTCTCCTGCAGCAACTGTAGTATAAAAGCACCACTATTATCCCCTCTCCTTCATTCACTAGAAATTCTAATAGTTAATCATGTCGAAAGCAATTGGAATTGACTTAGGAACAACATACTCGTGCGTTGCCCACTACACCAACGACAGAGTGGAGATCATTGCAAATGATCAGGGTAACAGAACTACCCCATCATTTGTAGCCTTCACAGATACTGAAAGATTGATTGGAGATGCTGCCAAGAATCAGGCTGCTATGAATCCTTCAAACACGGTGTTTGACGCCAAGCGTTTGATCGGTCGTAGATTCGACGATGCGGAAGTGCAAGGTGATATCAAGCATTTCCCATTCAAGGTGGTGAACAAAGGAGGAAAGCCCAACATTCAAGTTGAGTTCAAGGGCGAAACAAAAGTGTTCACTCCTGAGGAGATCTCGTCCATGGTTTTGACCAAGATGAAGGAGACCGCTGAGGGGTACCTTGGTACCACAGTTAAGGATGCGGTCGTCACTGTTCCCGCATACTTCAACGACTCCCAAAGACAAGCTACCAAAGATGCTGGTTTGATTGCTGGATTGAATGTGTTGAGAATTATTAACGAGCCCACTGCTGCTGCTATCGCTTATGGTTTGGACAAGAAAGGCACTTCTTCTGGTGAGCAAAATGTGTTGATCTTTGACTTGGGAGGTGGTACTTTTGATGTTTCACTTTTGACCATCGACGATGGTATTTTCGAGGTCAAAGCCACCGCCGGTGATACCCACTTGGGTGGTGAGGACTTTGACAACAGATTGGTCAACCATTTTATTCAGGAATTCAAGAGAAAGACAAAGAAGGACATGTCCTCCAACCAAAGAGCATTGAGAAGATTGAGAACCGCATGTGAAAGAGCGAAGAGAACCCTTTCTTCTTCTGCCCAAACCTCGTTGGAAATCGACTCTTTGTTCGAGGGAATTGACTTCTACACTTCCATCACAAGAGCCCGTTTCGAGGAGTTGTGTGCTGATTTGTTCAGAACCACCTTGGAGCCGGTTGAGAAGGTGTTGAAGGATGCCAAGGTGGACAAGTCCCAGATCAACGAAATTGTACTTGTGGGAGGATCCACTAGAATCCCCAAGATCCAAAAGATGGTGTCAGACTTCTTCAACGGTAAGGAGCCAAATAAGTCCATCAACCCCGATGAGGCAGTGGCTTATGGTGCTGCTGTGCAAGCTGCCATCTTGACAGGAGACACCTCTTCCAAGACCCAAGACTTGTTGTTGTTGGATGTTGCTCCATTGTCGCTTGGTATTGAAACGGCTGGAGGAGTAATGACCAAATTGATTCCTCGTAATGCCACCATTCCTACAAAGAAGACCGAGGTGTTCTCTACCTACGCCGACAACCAGCCAGGTGTGTTGATTCAAGTGTACGAAGGTGAAAGAGCAAGAACTAAGGACAACAACTTGCTTGGTAAGTTTGAGTTGTCTGGCATTCCACCAGCTCCAAGAGGTGTTCCACAAATTGAAGTCACATTTGATATGGACGCCAATGGTATCTTGAATGTTTCTGCACTCGAGAAGGGTACAGGCAAGACACAAAAGATCACCATCACCAACGACAAGGGTAGATTGTCCAAGGAAGATATTGAAAGAATGGTCAATGAGGCCGAGAAGTACAAGGAGGAGGACGAGAAGGAGGCAGCAAGAATTCAAGCCAAGAACACCCTTGAATCGTACGCTTACTCTTTGAAGAACAGCCTCAACGACGGCGAGATGAAGGACAAGATCAGTGCTGACGACAAGGAAAAATTGTCGAAGGCAGTGGAGGAAACCATCTCATGGTTGGACGAGTCTCAAGCAGCCTCAACCGAGGAGTACAACGACAGACACAAGGAATTGGAGTCGCTTGCTAATCCTATCATTTCTGGCGCTTATCTGGCCGGCGGAGCTCCCGGTGGGTTCCCAGGAGGAGCACCAGGCGGCGCACCAGGCGGATTCCCTGGCGCTGAAGGAAGCTCGAGCTCGGGACCAACCGTCGAAGAGGTTGATTAAGTGGTCAGTGTTTATGTTTGAAATGAGTATATGCTTGAATGAATCAATTATAAATATGCTAATTGTAGAACTCTGTAGTTATACAAACGATAACGGTCAAGAACCAGCTCGTGATTAGAGATGTGCCGACCTTTTTGTCTACCATCCAGCCGTTGAACCGGACAATGGTGAACAACATGAACATGTTCAAGATGACAGACATGGCCATAATTTTAACGGTGATGGTAGTCTCGATGTCGTAGTTCAGGCTGAAGGTGGTATGTTCCAGCTGAGCGTTGACGAGAATTGTACTTATACCCAACAGGCAAAGCGACAATAAGGGGGCCCCAAAGCAGGCTCCGAAAGCCATTAACGGGAGGCCCATGCGTGCAATTGTAAAGTTGGAAATCAAGTCTCCAACAGAGTTACCCCATGCGAAAACCGTCAATCCCAAGATGTCATCACTAAGGTTATAACTTGTAGCAATTGCTTGGAAGATGGATATGATTTCCGTAGCAAATAGTGCAATCCAGCAAATTGACGAAACAAAACCAAACAATGAACCAGTCATTTTGATATAATGTTTGCAAGATGGCACGGCGAGAGCAAAGAGTGCAACCAACAGAGCTATGGCAGAACTGATAGCTAGTATGCCCACGGTAGTGAGCCAGTAGTGATCCAGCGATCTTGCAATGATGTAAGTAACAAAGTTTGTTGCAGCGAAGCATTGGAACAACGTGAGGAAAGCGTCTTCGTCATCGACTTCCACACCACGCCGGTACAGCAAGATGCTCGAATAGTTCACCGTTGGGGTTGTAAGGTTCAAAAGTATGGTGAGTGGGTATGTGATGTACAAGTGACACCTCTGTAGGATCCCCATTTCCTGGTAATCATCCACTTCGGGGAGCACCTTCCAAACATACTCCAAAAAAGCTGGAGAATAGTGAATAAACGAGTTGGCCGAGAACAGGGAACGGATATCGTCACCAGAAGAGATGGTGTTCACTTCATCTTCATTTGGGTGGTCCGGGGGTATGAGGTGGCTCTCCATTGGATATGTGTGTGGAGCATTGACCAATTGGTGATCACTCTGGGCCAATTCGGGCGCAGATAAAGGGCGCTCGTAAGAGTGGTCAAGGCTTATAGTTCCATGGCCGGTCCTAGTTCTTGAATGCTTGCTGAGGTCTTTGAGAAGGACCTTCAACCCATAAGAGCCCGTCTCAAGGGTCATGTTATTTGCATCTGGGTGTTCCATGGTGTGGTGTTCGTGAAGAATGAGCTCCTCGATGGTGGGAAGGGTCGCAAAGGTGTCGAGGAAAACTTCGTCCGTGGCCAAGTCTTGAAGCTCATTACCAAAGTCAAAGTTACTTCGAGCACGGCGCTCTCGTATTTGGCGTTCTGCTCTGGATTTCCACATGGAGTGAAGCACCATCAGAACCAGAACGTACGACAAGTAAATGAGGCACAACGAAACACTAGTCCAGATCGACAACGTGGACCGAACTATTGCAATGAGAACAACCGTCGCCGCTAGCAGAAAGAACCCAAAATCTATAATGAAAGAACCTCTCTTGACCTGAAACGGGTGCACTACTGCGATCAAGCCCACAACTATGGTGGTAGCAAAGAACGCTGCGCCCACAAGCTCTGACACCGCGAGAGATTCGGTGTTCATGCTCATAGCCTTGTAGGTTCCCAACACATCTGGGGCGCCGTTTCCAAGCGCCAAGAACGTCAAGCCCGCCAATCGGTCCGAGAGCTGGAGAATTTTGGAAATGGTGTACAAGTTGGGGCACAAAAAGTCCGAGGCGATGGTGCCCACCAACGTGAAACAAAGAATGAGAAAAAGTATGATGGGGAGAATAGCCCCCGAGCCCAAAAACAGGAACCGGCAATACAAGAGCGATAGGTAGCGTAGCCTATCCTTGGCGTCTGCATTGACATCCTCTAGGCAGTTTTCCTTGAGATAAGAGCACCGCGAGTCGACAGGAACCCTCCAAATATCGGCACATTCACCCACCTCTGGATCCTCCAGCCTTGCCAAGTCAGTTGCAGCGACCAAGCACGGGAAACAGAACACCACCATGACCACCAATGCCCATCGAAACAGCCTGTTCATATGGTTGAGTGTCATATCGAGGTAACGAAAGCAACCGCAGGTGTGGAGCTGTGCAGGAATCTCATCGAGGCCTAGAGACTAGGTAAGAATGACAAGACAGACAAGATGACAAGTTAGTAGAAATATACGAGAAGCGAAGAGAAAATGAGAAAGAGAGCAACTAAAAGTTGAGTAGAAAGTCACAAATACTACAAAAATGTACAGCTGATCATTGCACCACCTCCCATACGGGCACACGAAGGTAAACCCTTAGAAATACAAGTATTTACCGATGAGGTGCTGCACCCAAGATCAGCCAATTGTTCTCCAGTCCATCCAGACACTTTCGACAACTATACTCCTATGGTCATGGGTCAGAACGCCATAAGGATTCAACCTCAAAGGAATGCATTAGCGTTGCGAATGGCTGTGAATTTTGCGTTAATCTTCGCATGGAAAAATTCTGCTTATATGGTGGTGGGCGGGTAAGGCCTGTTACATACACACCGAGCCGTCTCTGATCGGGGAACCTACTAGTGGACGCATCAGTCTTAATTTTCGGTTTGTTGTAGTCTCTATGTACAGTTGTTAGAATACCCACCACTTCTTCTTCCGCGGCTGCTCTTCCATGATGTCGGCCAAGTACTGCTTGTGGGTTTCCATTTCTCGGAGCATTTGTTCCTCTTGCTGCTGCTGGATCCGCTGTGCTTCCAACACATGTCTCTCGGAGGGACGGTTCAACGCATACTTGCCCTCCTGGGTTTTTCTCACCGACTCAGGAATGTAGTCGGTATCGCGCACATTTTTCACCACGATTCCACTGCCCTTGGGGTGGTACAAGTCGTCGTATTCTTGGTCGGTCAAGGTTGTGAACCGCTCCTTCAACCGCAACCGTGCCCTGTAGAAATCAGAGAGAACATTCTCCCTTCCGTCGTTCCACCGGTAGAAAAATGCTCCGTACAACACTATGGACGCTGTGAGAAATGTCCCGAACCACCTAGTGCCAATATTCAATCTACGGTTGGCATCGACTCGTCTCAAAACCTTGTACTGGCCAGGGTATAGCTCGGAAAGTGGCCGTGGCGTATAGCTCAACCGCTTCATAGTCTCATTGACTTTTCTGTACTGGGTGGGGCTTTTGGGAACCGATGAGAACCCGGTGGGTTGGCTGCCGGGGACCTTGAATTCCGAGGGGTATCCCTCAGGTGGCCTTACGTCTGTAGGATCATATGGGTTGTAGGGGGCCGCAGGAGGCGTCCAGCCCTTGGGATTGGGCCGACGGGAAAGATCTTCGTCCCTGGGCATGGAAAGTGTGTCTCGATGCTCAGAGGTGAAATATAGCGAGACCTGCGCATCTGCAGGACTCGCACCGGGAATAGCGATGGGAGAGTAGGAGGAAGATGGGAAACTACAAGGTGTTTTTGGTTTGTTTACTTTCTACTTTGAAGTATAGACATTGAGAGTCGTCCGGCCCCAATGGACAACCCCCATATTTGCAACCCAATAGCAGGTGCAGAAAATAAACCAAACCACAGCAAGATCAGCAAGAATAGCGACGAGTAGCCGCGAGTGGCCTAAGCAACATTCCACTCAATCCCTAGCCGTGCAACGTAGCAGCACCGTTGCCC